>CANSNZ010000073.1:3042500-3220000 GCA_947646795.1 Beta lomatogona
AGACAACATCGGAGATGTTTACAAGATTTACTAACATAACAAATGAGCTAGTTTTCCTTAGACGAGAAATTCCTATTGATGAGCAGGTCAGGAAGGTATTGAGAGGTCTTCCTCAAGATGAAAGGTGGAGAGTTAAGGTCAGAACTCTTCAAGAAACTAAGGATTTCACTAAGTTCAATATTGAACAACTTGCGGGTTCCCTTATGACACATAAGCTTCATTTAGGAACTAATGTTCCTTGAAAGCTCTAGGAACAAGGGACTTGCGCTAAGAGCTGAAGAGGAAGATGACTCTGAAGCAGACGACGAAGAAACAACCATATTGGTGAGAAGGTTCAAGATATTCTACAATAATGCAAGAAAAGGGAAAGGAAGGAACTTTGGAAAGAAAAACCCAAGTTCCAAGCCTGACTCTGGTTGTTTCAAATGTGGAAGCACTGACCACAACATTAGAGAATGTCCTCAATGGGAGATAGAGAAGGGCAAAGGGAAAAATCCAAACAAGGAAAAATTCAACAAATCAACCTTTACTAAACCAGACTTCCGCGAAGCAAAGATAGCTGCATGGGGAGAATCTAATTTCGAAGATGAGGAACCTCAACCAAGTAAAGAAACTGCCAACTTGTGTTTAATGGCCAAGCTTGATGATGAAGCTGCAGAAGAGGTAAAATCCAAACTCTACATTCTCTAACCAAGAATCAATTAGTAGAGTTAGTAGTTGAAAACTTAAGTGAATATACGAAGTTAAAAGTACTAAAGGAACAAAGTGATAAGGCTCTTGAGGTGATTAAAAATCATATGATCTATCTAAAATCTGCTAGGTCAAATGTTAAAGAAAGATTCTTTAATCTTCTTGATAGGAACACTATCCTAAAAGAGTCGTTTAGAAGAGTTAAAAATGAAAACATAATGTTACAAGTGGAACTTATAGAAATTATTTAGCCTAAGTCATGATCCTACAAAGTCCATTGAAATGAATATGGGTAATTTTAACACTACCTTAGAAAGGTTAAATAATAATCTCATTACAGTAAAGGAACAAAAGGAAAAACAGGAACATGCTTTAGTAAAAACTAAGAGACAAGTTAGTAACATGAAAAGACCTGAATGGATTCTTAATGCTCAAACCAAAAGGACTAAAGGTGTAACACCCCGACAATTCTCTCTTTTCTAAAATACCTTTTTACAATAAAACATAGAGAATTATCAAAGTATTATCGGCCGTGCGAAAACGTATCGGCTTATTCAGAATTTTGCAGCGGAAAACAATAATAATAAACTTTATAATTAAACTTAGTCAACAATAAAGTCAACTCCAAAACCAACCAACAAAACCAAAGTCCACCTTTAAACTAAATTAAACCAAACTGTAAATAGACTACACAAGCTCACAAAAAAATCCCGATCCCCAATGATGCATCATCTTCGAACCTGTTAGATGGACTGTGCACTATTGATCCCTAGAGACTGCTCACCAAAATGGGTCATCAGAGGATCAATAAGGCAAAGCCATGATCAACATACACAACAAAAGCACGTAATCAGCAAAGCTGAGTACTACATACTAAACAAGTAAATAATCCTAACATGGTACTAATAAATAATAAGCAGGGATAAATAAAGATATAACAATATAACATTCTGCTGATAACTTCTACAGAACTAAACTTTAATCATCTTTTTATCATTTTAATGGAATAGTTATTGGAGCGAGTTGTCTAACTAAAAACCAGCCTTCACCTAGGAAGACGAAATACGGGCGCGACTCCGTATTCCATAATGACCTGCGATATCGAGGAACCTTTGAATAAAAAATAGGAACGATGATCAATCCAATTCCCAGAAAAAGCCATGGCACGCTCACCATGTACCCCAACTCCTGATTGTCCAACTTCAGACGTGCACCAGTCTAAAGTTTATTACTATCCAAGTTACACTTTACGTGATTTACAATTTATTACTTATTATGACACACAGGTAATACAGAACTATCAATTCAAACATTCACAACTGAACTTCTTTTTATCTTAGGATTTAATTAGCGATTACACAACTTACAATCCAAGAATACTTCTTTTTATTCCAATCTTTCTTATTTGTTGAACCTAGCCAACAACCAATCTTACCTTTCAAAGGCATAACATATCAACTTTCCAAATAAGGCCCACAATCCTCTTAAAGTAGTGAAAATAATAATATAAGGGAACACATGAATAAACATGATTCAATCTCAATAATATATTAAATCCCCCATGTGAATTAATAAATAAAGTTCCCATCCACATGCTTGCATCAATAATTCCATACAAACATGACAATCGTCAACTCATAATCAATCTCATAATTAACATGCTTGCACACAGGCATAAAACATGCAAAATTCAATCATACTAGAAATCACATATGAACTTATAAAGTTCCTATACATGATACTACAACTTTTCCTTCTTAAATCATGATACTATATCACATAGCACACAGGTATCTACGTATCTTGTGTAGACAAATTGAGAGGCCACTTTTCTACTCTAAAAGTTGCCTAGGGAATAATCTCCGCCTAACAAAATACAAAACATTGGTATATCAATATACCAACAAATTTACAGCAATAAAACTTCACTTAAAAACGCGTCAAAACCTTTTTTAAAATTCTTTTGACACCAAAGATTAAATATTTCAAACCCTAAATATATGGTACTACTAAAATGGGCTTTTAAAACCTCAAAAATCAAGGCTTTAATATTTAAATCTCTCCTTGAACATAAAATATTAAATCTGAATTTTTTTTGCTTAATAATATGAAACATATAATCTGAAATAATTAAAGATACAATCTTTAAACAATAATTTAACAAAATAATACTTTGAAATATTAGATCAATATATATGAAATAAATATATAAGAAAACGAGGAAAAGAATTAAAAGAAAAAGGGAGAAAAAGAGTGAAATACCGAAATCGCGAGTGAAATATGGCAGCAAAATTGCGAAACTTGTAGAGGCCATAACTGATAGAATAATAATCGGAATCGAGTGATTCTTGAGCGTAAGTTCAATAACTTTTCGAGATCTACAATTTCTCAGAAGGAATTTTTGGCTAAAAATAAACGGAACTATGAGAAATCTGGACAATCAGATTCGGGTGAGAGAAAAAAACGAGTGAAGGGAGGGAAAGAGGAAAGAAGAATTAGTGGAAAACAAAAGCCAAATCTGAAAATATGAATCATGGGAGGCTTAATGAAGTATTTATAGGTTTCCTATCCCTAATCCTAGTAGAATTAGGAGTACATAAGAATAAGAGTCTTATTAGAAAAAGAATTACTCCTTTGGGCTTTCAAATGGGCTCAAAAGGCTACAAATTGAGCTCCTCAACCCATAAACTTAATTTAATAATTAAATATACTTTAAATACTACTCTTTAAATAATTAAAGTTCCACTTAATGAAACATTTAATTAATTTAAGAAATAAAAAACCATAAAACTCTTCTAACTCCACAAAATAGTCAAACATTAAAATAATTCGACTCATAAAATATTAAAATCATTTATAAATATACTTTAAATATATTTATAAAAGTCATAAAATTACGGGGGATTACAGTCTATCCCTCTTAAAAGAAGTTTCGTCCCGAAACTTGGGCACGAAAATCAATACTTTTAAGAAAACTCTCTTTCAAAACTTTAAAGTAGGCAAACTCGGAGATATTTGCGACACAACATGTGTACACTATTCCCAAAATAACTTGACTGCGCCACATAGTGGACACTAAACTTTGCACCAACATGTGCAAAACTCAAAATCAAGCATAAAAATATGAAAAAGATACCATAAAAATGGACAAAAGCGCGAAATTATATCGCATTCTACCTCTCTTAAAGAAAACAAGTTACGCCCTCGTAACTCACCTCAAGGAACAAGTATGGATACTTCTTTTGCATCTCATCTTCGGCTTCCCACGTTGCCTCTTCAGACTCGTGGTTAGACGAAAGTACTTTCACGATGTGGACGTCCTTATTGCGTGTACTACGCACTTTCCTGTCGAGAATCTTGATAGGTCTTTCCTCATATGTGAGGCTACTATCAATCTGAATCCTTTCAGGCTCTAGGACATGACGCTCATCAGGGATATAGCGTTTGAGTTGGGAAATATGGAACACATCATGCATCTTCTCAAACTCCATTGGCAATGCCAATCTATAGACTACTTTCCCAATTCGCTCTAAAATCTCATATGGACCTACATATTTGGCACTTAATTTGCCCTTTTTCCTAAATCTCATCACACCCTTAGTTGGTGATACTTTCAGAAACACTTTATCACCCACTTCGAACTCATCTTCCCTTCGCTTCAAATCAGCATAACTCTTTTGCCTATCTTGGGCAGCTTGAATTTTAGCCTGAATCAACTTCACATTCTTGACAGTCTCTTCAATGAACTATGTCCCCAATACTATGTTCTCACTAAAATCATCCCAGCAAATGAGACTTCTATACTTTCTTCCATATAACGCCTCAAAATAAGCTATTCTAATGCTCGCATGATAATTATTGTTATACTACCTCTAAGGATTGAACTTTCCCCATTGGTCTCTTATGATCTATCTTCACTTTCTGATAGGCTAGACATTTTGACACGAATTCAGCGACCTCACGCTTCATATTCGGCCATTAATAGCTTTCCTTAAGATCCTTATACAACTTATCACCCCTATGGTGTACAGAATATTGAGTATTATGCCCCTCATCCATAAGACACCTCTTAAGCTTATCACATTTCTGTGGTACACACCACTTTCCTTTGAACCTCAGACTACCATCATCATGAATCTTAAAATCAACTTCCTTACATTACCTCATCTTTTCCTGAATCTTCTTTAGGTGCTCGTCTCCAACTTGACCCTCTTTGATCTCATCGAAAACTGCCAGCCCCAACGACAAAACACTCAATCTTGCCTCGATCTCAACAGAATATAAGATTTCTAGGCTAAGTCTTTGCATATCTCGACACAACTCCTCAGGAACTACCAAGACATTCATGCTATGGCTTGATTTCCTACTCAACGCATCGGTAACTACATTTGCTTTCCCCTCATGATCTTGGATGTCTAGGTCATAATCCTTTATTAATTCTAACCATCTCCTCTGCCTCATATTGAGGTCTTTCTGGGTGAAAACGTACTTCAAACTTTATGGTAAGTAATAAAGATCTTACAGGTTTCCCCATAAAGGTAATGTCTCCAAATTTTCAAGGCAAACACGATCGCAACTAACTCTAGATCATGGGTAGGGTAATTAGCCTCATAAGGTTTCAACTGACGTGACGCATACGCGATCACCTTCCCATTCGGCTGCAACACACATCCCAAACCATTCTTTGAAGCATCACTATACACCTCAAATCCCTCGTTCCATCAGGCAGGGTCAAAACAGGTGCGGAGGTCAAACACTCTTTTAAAGTCTGAAAAGCTTCCTCACACTTCTCACTCGACTCGAATTTTGACTCCTTTTTCATCAAATTGGTCGTTGGCCTTGCTATCTTCGAGAAATCCCTCACAAATCTTCTATAATAGCCAGCTAGACCTAGGAAACTTCGAATATCAGACACATTCTTCGGAGTTGGCCACTCACTCACAGCTTGAATCTTAGCTGGGTCAACAGAGACTCCTTCCTTAGACACGTAGAGACCCAAAAATACTACTTTCTCCAAACGAAACACACACTTAGAGAACTTGGCATACAATTGATTCTTCCTAAGCGTCTCCAATATAATCCTTAAGTGCTTATCATGCTCTTTTCATTCTTCGAGTAGAATATCATCAATGAATACAACCACGAACTTATCTAAGAACTCATGGAAAATCCTATTCATTAAGTCCATATATATGGCAGGTGCATTGGTTAACCCAAACAACATTACCGTAAACTCATAGCGACCATAAGAAGTCCTAAACGTAGTCTTAGGTATATCCTTATCAGCTATCCTCAACTGATGATACCCCGAACACAAACAATCTTCGAGAATACGCTCGCTCTATTCAATTGATCGAATAGGTCATCTATCCTAGTCAAAGGATACTTGTTCTTGATGGTTACATTATTCAATTCCCTATAATCAATAGACAACCTCATACTCCCATCTTTCTTTTTAACAAACAACACAGGAGCTCCCCAAGGTGATGTACTAGGCCAAATATAACCTTTATCGAACAGCTCATGCAACAGCGTCTTCAATTCACTCATCTCAGGAGGTGCCATTCTGTAGGGTGCCTTAAATAGGTGTAGTACTAGGAACTAAGTCTATGGTGAACTCAACGGCTCTTGCAGGTGGCATACCAGAAATCTCACTTGGAAACACATCTATAAACTCATTCACAATTGGTACATCCTCAATCTTCAATCAAACATCTTCACTTCCGAGCAGCTAGCTAATCACACTTAACATCCATAAACCTCAATTTACACTTAATAAACCTCGAATTATATTATCTTGCACACTACAGAGAAAAAACTCACGTCCCTTCTTCACCAACTTCTTCACTTGCATTGCAGAAATGACCCCAAAATTCTTAGGCTTCCCAAAACGTCAATACGAAGTTAACTTCCTCAAAGGGCTCTCAATACTACTTTCTAAGCTTAACATTCTATTTTAGCCTTATAGAAACCTAACAAATTCATCCCAAGAATAAATATAGGTCTCCCAGATTAAACTCTATCAAATTAGAAGGAAATACACAGTCTTTTATCTTCAGAGGCAAATCTTTGAACAACTTGGTACAGATTATGACTTCTCCAGTAGGTTTACTTATGGGAAGGTCAATTACTTCAAAGTCTACTAATCCCAAACTTTTAATAACGGATGACGAAATAAATAAATAGGTCACAAGATCCCCTTTACAGTCTCTACCAGGATGGTTCTTACTACATACACTTCTTACAGTTGTAACTCCTCTCTGACTGGCCCTTATTATTCAAGTCTTGACCATTTCTTCCTTGGAAGTTTCCATTCCCATTTATATTCCTTTTTAAGTTCTCCTAATTTCCTCCAGCATTAAAATCTTTCTTTTCTCACCCACTACAACATTCTTTTTATCACGCCACAACTGAAGACCATAAATGTGGGTTGCTCTTCCATACACAACATCTAAGGACACAAAGATCTCATCTCCTAACCCCGATTGGGTTCCTCAGACAAACCTTGCTCAAATCTTTGAGCCTTTAGCTCTTAAGTGGCAACTACCTCATGTGCAGACCTCGACAACTATGAACTTACTATAGTACTCAGAGATAGTTATACTCCCCATCCTAAGGTTTATGAACTCCCGAGCCTTTTGTTTTATCAATAAAGTAGGGTAAAATTTTCCTCTTAAAGAAGCAATAAAGGAATCTCAATTAAACCCTTCCACAACACTAAGTCTATTTCCATTTTCTTCCACCATAAGTCAGCCTCATCTTTCAAATCCAATATAGCTTGACCTACCTTACCGCTTCAAAAATCTTTTCAAACTCCCTAATCCAACTTTCTAAGAAGGGGTCAGCTCGCCCCTTAAAGTACGGTGGTTTAACTTTGGCTAATCCTTCAAACATGTCCCAGCAGGGTCGGGACGCTCAGCTCTTTCACAAGTCAAATTCTCCGCCAATAGGCGAATAGCAGAAGCTAAATCGTTATCGTTGTTAGCCATTTTACTGCGCGACCTAAAGTTTTAACGTAACTCTACTCTAGGTTTCGATACATAACTTACATGCCATTCTCTATGAAGGCAACATTTGATTTGACCATAAAGATCGCATCAACATACAATTTCTCATGAAGTTATAATAATATCACATAATAAATCATCATGGAACATATAATCATTCATGAAAATATTCACATCAAGAATAACACATGTGAGGATAAAATTCAATAACAACAATAAGATAAAATAAAATATTCTCATTTACGTGCCAAAATAAATTCGTGCTCACTTGAGTAACTAAATCTTTACTTTTATTCCTCAAACGATAATAATAATATTTTTCCAATCCAAAATAATCAATCTATTCCTCGACAATATCAAGATGTTAAAGAAGGAAATTTAAACCATTATAGCTTAGCTACTTATTCAACTACTAACCTTAGAACATAAATAAATACTCTATGGAGTTACATTATCATTCCTATCCTTATTTTCTTTATATTTTTATGGAGTAAACATTTCATCCTCAAAGTCTCCAAAGTCTCCACTATAACAATAATAATAACCTTGATTTCTAGGTCTAGTAGATCTTCGAATCCTTTTGGGTTGGTGACCATCCTCATCCAACTCTGAATCACTCACATCGCTCAGATAAGATCTCCAAGTAATACTATAGATGTCCTTTCAGGTTTGCCCTCTAGTATGATCAAACTCCTGAATAACCTCATCATTGCTATCAGGAATGTTTACTTTCACAACACAACACATAATGATCTCTAGGCTGGTGTAGCTCTCACTATCAGACTCTCCATCATACTCATCATCACTCAACACAATAGGGTTGTAGTAGCTCCCTACTCTAGTATCTTCTCTATCATACATGGCTAGGAATCTATAATGAATAAATATAACTTCTATAAGCAATTGATACTCTCACTTAACGTATAATCCCAACAATAAACAATAAGTAAGAATAACCAACAACATAAAGCATAGGAATAACATAAACAGTTAGCAGGGAAGAAAAATATAATCATGCTGAACTAACTATTTAATGCAGACATATGATATTTATATCCTATATGCCCTTCCTATACCACCCATCTCTCATAAAATAATAAAATAAACTAGAGTATTGAAAATAATTTAAATAAATATTTTTTTTCGAATTTGGAACGAACCGGAAAAATGTGGTTCGAAAATTTCGAACATAATAAGGGAAAATTAAAAAAAATTCGAATTCCATAAAAAAAATCCGGACCCTAGAAAAATATTCGAATGCGAAATTCTATCGCAATCGTGAAAAAGAATTTTCGAAGGCAATTTGAATACCATGAATAAGTAGGAGCTCAATTCTAAGAAATTCATTTTAGTAACTAGCTAGTTAGGCGCCTAAAGACTTAAAGTTCGAAAGGCCAATAAAAACCAAAAACTCCCATATACCACTTTGTAACACCCCGACAATTCTCTCTTTTCTAAAATACCCTTTTACAATAAAACATAGAGAATTATCAAAGTATTATGGCCCATGTGAAAACGTATCGGCTTATTCAAAATTTTACAGCGGAAAACAACAATAATAAACTTTATAATTAAACTTAGTCAACAATAAAATTAAATCAACTCCAAAACCAACCAACAAAACCAAAGTCCACCTTTAAACTAAATTAAACCAACTATGAAAAGTAAACTCAAAAGTACTGTAAATAGACTACACAAGCTCTCACAAAAATCTCGATCCCCAATGATGCATCATCTTCGAACCTGTTAGATGGACTATGCACTATTGATCCCTAGAGACTGCTCACCAAAATGGGTCATCACAGGATCAATAAGGCAAAGCCATGATCAACATACACAACAAAAGCACGTAATCAGCAAAGGTGAGTACTACATACTAAACAAGTAAACAATCCTAACATGGTACTAATAAATAATAAGCAGGGATAAATAATGATATAACAATATAACATTCTGCTGATAACTTCTACTGAACTAAACTTTAATCATCTTTTTATCATTTTAATGGAATAGTTATTGGAGCGAGTTGTCTAACTAAAAACCAGCCTTCACCTAGGAAGACGAAATACGGGCGCGACTCCGTATTCCATAATGACCTGCGATATCGAGGAACCTTTGAATAAAAAAATAGGAACGGTGATCAATCTAATTCCCAGAAAAAGCCATGGCACGCTCACCATGTACCCCAACTCCTGATTGTCCAACTTCAGACGTGCACCAGTCTAAAGTCTATTACTATCCAAGTTACACTTTATGTGATTTACAATTTATTACTTATTATGACACACAAGTAATACAGAACTATCAATTCAAACATTCACAACTGAACTTCTTTTTATCTTAGGATTTAATAAGCGATTATACAACTTACAATCCAAGAATACTTCTTTTTATTCCAATCTTTCTTATTTGTTGAACCTAGCCAACAACCAATCTTACCTTTCAAAGGCATAACATATCAACTTACCAAATAAGACCCACAATCCTCATAAAGTAGTGAAAATAATAATATAAGGGAACACATGAATAAACATGATTCAATCTCAATAATATATTAATTCCCCCATGTGAATTAATAAATAAAGTTCTCATCCACATGCTTGCATCAATAATTCCATACAAACATGACAATCTTCAACTCATAATCAATCTCATAATTAACATGCTTGCACACAGGCATAAAACATGTAAAATTCAATCATACTAGAAATCACATATGAACTTATAAAGTTCCTATACATGATACTACAACTTTTCCTTCTTAAATCATGATACTATATCACATAGCACACAGGTATCTACGTACCTTGTGTAGACAAATTGAGAGGCCACTTTTCTACTCTAAAAGTTGCCTAGGGAATAATCTCCGTCTAACAAAATACAAAACATTGGTATATCAATATACCAATAAATTTACAGCAATAAAACTTCACTTAAAAACGTGTCAAAACCTTTTCTAAAATTCTTTTGACACCAAAGATTAAATATTTCAAACCCTAAAATATGGTACTACTAAAATAGGCTTTTAAAACCTCAAAAATCAAGACTTTAATATTTAATCTCTCCTTGAACATAAAATATTAAATCTGAAACTTTTTTGCTTAATAATATGAAACATATAATCTGAAATAATTAAAGATACAATCTTTAAACAATAATTTAACAAAATAATACTTTGAAATATTAGATCAATATATATGAAATAAATATATAAGAAAACGAGGAAAAGAATCAAAAGAAAAAGGGAGAAAAAGAGTGAAATGCCGAAATCGCGAATGAAATATGGCAGCAAAATTGCGTAACTTGTAGAGGCCATAACCGATAGAATAATAATCGGAATCGAGTGATTCCTGAGCGTAAGTTCAATAACTTTTCGAGATCTACAATTTCTCAAAAGGAATTTTTGGCTAAAAATAAATGGAACTATGAGAAATCTGGACAATCAGATTCGGGTGAGAGAAAAAACGAGTGAAGGGATGGAAAGCGGAAAGAAGAATTAGTGGAAAACAAAAGCCAAATCTGAAAATATGAATCATGGGAGGTTTAATGAAGTATTTATAGGTTCCCTTTCCCTAATCCTAGTAGAATTAGGAGTACATAAGTATAAGAGTCTTATTAGGAAAAGAATTACTCCTATGGGCTTTCAAATGAGCTCAAAAGGCTACAAATTGGGCTACTCAACCCATAAGCTTAATTTAATAATTAAATATACTTTAAATACTACTCTTTAAAAAATTAAAGTTCCACATAATGAAACATTTAATTAATTTAAGAAATAAAAAACCATAAAACTCTTTTAACTCCTCAAAATAGTCAAACATTAAAATAATTCGACTTATAAAATATTAAAATCATTTATAATATAGTTTAAATATATTTATAAAATTCATAAAATTACGGGGGATTACAAAAGGTCTTGGCTTCACCTATAAAAAGAAGGGCACTAAGAAAAAGAAGTATGTTTTGGAACTTCCAAATGTTAAAACTTGTACCTACTGTGGTAGTGGAACTCATGTACAAAATGAGTGTACTAACAAGAAAAAACAAATACATAAATATGAGAAAGTGGCTAAGCAAGTATAGGTAAATGAGAATACTTAAAACAAGGGTCCCTGTTACTAACAATTGATGTTGTTGCAGGTTCTATTGAGATGGGATAACTTGTGGTACTTGGATAGCGGTTGTTTAAAGCAAATGACTGGAGACAAATCAAAATTTCTCTCACTAGAGACCTACCAAGGAGGAACTGTGACCTTTGGAGATAACAAGAAAGGTGAGATAACCACAGTAAAGGTAAATGTTATTTCACTAGGAACAATACAAGAGGGGGGGTGAATTTTATGTGTAGAAATAAACGTAACTTTTTGCGGAATTTTAAACTTAAACAAAGAAACAAGCTAAAGGAACACAAGGGAATTTTACGAGAAAAAACTTCTTGGGCCCAACAAGAAGAAACAACCTCGACCACTAGGGATTTTAAACTCAACTCTTTCCGTAATTAGGCCAAACAACTTTGTTACAACCTAATTCAAGTCACGGACCACACCTTGAGTTCCTAAACTCAAGTTCGTGAACAACTATTCCCTTAACAGCTGTTCCTCTCAACTTCACTTGAAGTTTTCTCACTTTAACTCGCTTCACTCAAAGCTTCTCTCTTACAGAACTTCACTCAAAGTCCCCTTACCCCAAAAACCAAAATACAATTGATCAAATAAGCTTAGTGGAATTAGAGTAAGAAGGCAAAGAACAAATGGCTTTTATGAGAGAATGAAGGCACTGACACTTTACTTAGTTAAACTCACTAATTCACTTGGTCAGACACAAATTGGAACTTAATTAGACATTAGTATTTATAGTGGTAATAACTTAGAACGTGGGATTAAAACATGTGTTAGTGGTAAAATCATTATCCTATGATGTTCCTTACCCGGAGGAAAACTTTCCTTCATTCAACCCATGATCTCCATGATCACTGTTAAACGTGGGAGATAATTATGTTACTGTTCCCTTAATTTTAGCAACCACTTAAAGCATTAATTCGAAAATCTGATTTAATTACAAAACATTTTAATTATTAATACCAAAATAAAATCCTTTTACCAAAAATATTATCTTTAAAATATTTTCATAAAAACCGAAAAAGATTTTTATTATCTTTAAAAAGATTTTTTTTAAAAATCAGATTTTCCCTTAAATAAAACGAGTAAGAATCTAGGCCTAAATTACTCAACTGATATAAATAAACCGTTGTAATGCTTCATCCTAAGTCTAGTTCCTTTTAACAGTTAGTTCCTTTAACTTATTAGTTATGCGTCAGTCCGTCTGTTCCTAACAAAGGAATAAACGCTCATTCTCATTCTAAATTGCCATAGTTCCTTACCATTCTTACTCGTTCCTTTACAATGGAACTAGAAACAAAAAGCCTCGTTTTAGTCTTCTTGCTCCAATGCTGTCCAGTACCAAATTATGAAACATCTTTACTTAGTCTTCAAAATCCAAACTTGATTTCTTCCTTGACTTAGTAATCTCTTTGTTCCTTTCATTGATACTTTGAATATTCATTCACTTAAACAACTTGTTAGTCCAATACTTAGTTTGCATCTTTGTTCCTTTGTCATCATCAAAACTATTGTTCAACAATTTCCCCCTTTTTGATGATGACGACAAAGTTACAAACTAAGGAAAACAACAAATAACATAAGAGAATGAAAAAGATAATAATTTATATAATTTAATAATTTTATTTAAGGCAGATTAAGGATTTAAATTTTTCATTTTGTCATTGTCATGTGTTCAATTTTTTTATTAACTTAGTTTGTTCCTTATCTTTTCCCCCTTTGTCATCGTCAAAAAGATCAAACGCTTGGTGATTTTGGGAAGACTGATATGTACAAGACCTTGAGACCATTAACAAACACCAAACATGGTTAAGTTAGGAATTTCAAAGGTTAGACATGCTCAAACATCAATCACATAATACTTGTAACACCCCAGAATTTCAAAGCGGAAAAAGAAAGAAATAATAATAGTATTATAGGAAGATGGCGGAAACATCGTCTTCTGGGAATGCCACTTCTAATACAAAGGTATTTAAATAACTATGTTAAGAGATCAACTTAAATAAATAATATCAATAAATAACTAATTCAAAGTACTCCAAATGAGAAAAGTCTAACTAGCAGTCTAGGCCTAAAACAACTATAATTTCATTATCGCATCTCAACCCGAGCCCAAAACCAAAGAAGATTCACATCAACAAAACCTGCAAAAATATACAACAACATCCACAATCAGTGGGGAGTAACTAGCAGTTCTCCCAGAACAAAAGAAATCAAAGCAGTCTATTCCAGACATAGATTAGTAAGAAAGGAAAGAATAAAGTCAAGTCAACTACAATATGCATCCACATCCATATAACTCACAAGTAATGCAAATGAATAATAAGTAGCAAGTGAATTGGATAAAAATAAATAAATCACCTCAAGAGTACTTTTATAAAAATAAAAGTATAGGTAAAACAAGTGATTGAGTCAGATTCCGAACGCTAGTGAATTGCAATTCACTTCCTAAGGTTTGTCAGATCGCAATCACCAGGTCAGTCTATGGGCTTACGTTCCCCACTGCCTGTGTCTAAGAATGGCCAAACTCCCGATGCAGGGTAGAACACGCAGAACTCCCTGACCTCTCGGACGACAACAATTAACCCAGGTTTACCCCTAGTTCGCAAACCAGGTGGTTGGCATGTTCTTCACCAGGGACTACATCTATCCCACCGAATGTTCTTATCTCAAAATAAAATTATAAATATCATCAAAGTATCATTCATCTCAAAAATATTCGTCAAAGGGATGCCACCCGGCCTTATACCCATAATTCATCAAAAGTAATTCTTCAAAAATCCTCAAAGTAGTAACTTACAAACTTACAACAAATATCTCCAACCACAATACCTTGAACATCACTAAGCATCAACAATGATAATGAAATAGTTTTTACAGCACTAACAGTATCAATTAGAAATGCATCACCAACTAATTCCAAGGCTTATTAAACAAATGAATAGTACACAATTAATCATTTTTACATAAATCAAACATAAACATAATGATACCCAATAATGCTTACAACAACCTACTAAACACTAGCATCCAAGAACATAATAGATCACAAATTATTTCTGATTAACAAGCTCTTAAATAATTTAAAAGAATATCCTCAAATTCACCACAAAAACCCAATAATAATTATTAAACTAATAAGTACGATCAGTAAAATAACACAAAAATTATCACACGACCGTAATGGCTCTACTGACATGGTATAATTTTTATTTATAATTTTCGGACTGTAAAAGTATTTTTAAACGTTAATTTACAGAATACCCAATAAAGCCAATATAATAATTAAAAATAACAAATAAACACCTAAAAATTACCAAAAATTTATATAACATGCACTAACTCACGGTAATACATAATATACAAAGAAATGAATTTTTCAGCCTCCCAAAATAATTTTCACGATTTATATACTGACAGAAATTAAAATGCAAAAACAGATAAATCAATTACCTAAACCTGTAAAAAGTAGGAAAAAATTATTCCAAGGCATGGGATACATACTACACATATAACATGATTCACGAAAAATGACTTCAGCAATTTTAACATTCGTTTAATAATTATTATGCAAATAAGTCAAAAACACAGAAAATACCAAATAAATCGAATAAATACCAAAACTCAGACAAAAATTATTTTTCTATATGCAATATTCATACAGCATGCATCAAGTATATTCACGTCAAGTTTCGTCAATAATTTCATTCAAAAAGTATTTTAAACAATTCCTAGCGTAATAATCTAATACCGAAAAATACTCTAATCTCTATCGTTCTAAGATAACTACTAGTTACCTGGAACGTCGGGAGGAGAGCTGAGTCTAATGAGATAGTTAAGAGTTACGCATATAATCCAATTCCTCTTCTAACCCCAAAGCACAACGAACGATAATTGTAGCAACAAGTCACTAGGCGTTTTTTCTTGAACGTTGAAAACTATTATTTCGTACTGCTCTGTTCCGACCATGATTTCTGGCGATTGAAAGATCCTATTTACAATCGCTCCTGTCAAAGTAAAGATCAAGATGTTATAAACGTGCTATCCAAATTTGAGAATGATCCAACGGTTAGATCTCCGGATATGGTTAATTTCGTGAAGGTGTGATAGGGAACAAAAACCGGATGACTCGTCTAATTGAAACGAAAACTGCACTCGCATATTTCCCTTTCTTCAAAAACAAATTGTACCACGAGCAAGATCTTTTTGAGTAGATGGATTTTGACTACTCACACGTTCAATTCGGATAAGAAATGAAGGAGATATGATGCAAACAAAATAGGTGTGCAAAAATGGACGAAAATCCGAGAAGAGAGAAGAACTCTTTCTCTTCCTCACTAAGGGTTGGACGAAAATGGGGGTTAGAATGCAGCAAAAACCTGATTAATAACCTCATTGAGCAATGGTTTAAAGGGTGATTATAAAGGTGGGTTAATGGGGAATTAAATAAGGGGTTACAAGAGATCCAAAGGTTAACTTAATGAGCACCAAAACTCTTCATCCTCCACACCATGATTGCTGATTTTCGACCAGCATGACACGCCACATGCGATGCAAGATTTCATCACCCAAGTCGGTCCAACAACGTTACAAAAACGCAACGCGACAAAACTGCATCCTAAACGCCTAAATAAATAACGAAACTATTATAACCTTTAAAATAAATAACTAACAACATAGAATAAATATATATAAATATATCACAGCATATAAATATATATACACATTTTCACAACACGTTCCAAAATAATTTAAATAATAAATTATTTATTTTTACGAAAAAAATCATTTTAATGTAAACAAACACCAAAAATAAAGTGTGAAAATTACGGGGTGTTACAATACTAGCCATTCCAAGTAAGAAATTATGCACACAAATCACAAACGAAGAAAAATATAGCAAAAGTCATCTATTTATAGCACTTGTTCCATTAAAGTACAAAAGAGAAAAGAAGAAAAGAAAAGAAACAAAAGCTAAGAATTCTTGTTCCTTTAAGAGAAACAAGAACTAGACATTAGGAAGGGAAGGGGTATGGTGTTCCTCGACGACTTCTTCCTCAACCACTTCTTCCAACTTCTTCATCACCTCTCCATGTTGCCCATCAAGTTGCTGCTTCAAACTATTAATGGCTTGGGCCATCATCTCCATGTTCTTTTGTTGTTTTATCACGGTATCACTAAGGACTTTCATTAAACCCATCATTTTATCAATTTTAGCTTCTAAAGTCCAGTGAAGATGATTGTAAAACTTAATCATGTGTTGAGCAGGGAGACACACTTCATTAACCCAACCAAACTCATCCGAAGGAGCATGTTCCTTTCCCTTAGAACCAGAGGCAGAAGATGGTTTAGGTGGAGGAACTGGGGTGTTTTCTTGTAAAGGACCTGCTGTTCCTGGGAGAGAAACAGAAGGTGAGGTGGTGGTGTAAATGGAAGGAAGAAAATGTGGTTGTGGTGGAAGGTCAATGGATGTAGAGGAGAAAGGATTTGGTTATTTCATATCAACCTTTAACTGTTCAAAACTAGAAGGAACAGAGAAAGATGAGGGAGAGATAGAAGCAATGGTTGTGAGGGTAACTGGGATTTTTGGTGAGCGTGGAAGAGTTGGTTTCTTAGGTGAGTTGTGATCCTGTTCCTCTGCATCAGATAGGACTAAAGGAGAGTCCTTATTTGAAGGAACAGGGACAGTTTTAGCACTTTTCAATCTAATGCTTTGTCTAACTCTTTTAGGAACAGGAGGGGAAGGCTTTTTGGCAACAGTTTTGCACCTCTTGGGTTTCTCTTCCTTTGGTTCTGTAGGGGCAGGAACTTGTTCCTGCAGTATGACTTCCACTGGTTCCTCTTCCACTGCCTTGGGCAGTTTTCTTTTGTGAGAGGAACTAGTAGCAATCCTCCCTTGAGTTAACACTCCTTCTTGGACAGAGAGGTCCAAACCATACAAGGTCTTTTCATTGAGAATATTTCCTTGTTTTATCCCCAAGGTAGGCCAACCAGTAGTCTTCACTATAAAGTGAGAAAGAAGAGAAGTGATCAATGCACCATAGCCAACAACACAATGATTTTCAGTGCAATGAGTTAGATGTTGGATAAAGAGAGAAGGGAAGTTTATTTGAATGTGATGGTCAAGGCAAAACATATAACACATATCCAAGAGACCCACCTCATTCCTCTTTTCAGTTCGAGGAATGAGTGCTCTCCAAACAAGGTTAAACAGAATTTTGTGGACAGGAGAAAGAAGATTGTGATTTATTTTGTTTTGGCCAGCGGTTCCCCCAAAGGATTCAACAATTTCATCTTGGGAAAAATTGGGAAAGGCGACAGTTCCTTTCCTCTTAAAATATAGATCAGTTCCTTTGCAAGGAACTTCCCATATTTTGCTAAAGTTTCTTGGGAAATTTTTATTTTCTTCCCCCAAACTTCTGTAGTACATATTCCATCAGTGTTGGTGAAGTTTGCACAAAATTCATCCATAGCTAAAGGAACTAAGACATTATTAAAAGCGGTTTCAAACAGATATTCCATACCCTGTTCCTTTAGTATGTCGGTTAATTCAGTGAATCTAACTTTCTTGGCCCACTCTAAATCAACACAAAATCCAAAACATACCTTGAATCACTTCTTTCCACTCTTTTCTTGGAGGAAGAAGCAGCAGTTCCTTTGGAAGGAACATGTATAGCTTCTTCTTCCCCCTCAACTAGTTCCGGGGATTCTTCTTCATCATCTTCCCCAATTAGTTTTCTTCTTCTCACACTTCTCCTAGGTGACTCCAATTTTTGCTCTTCTACCGCCATTGTTGTTTCTTGAGAATTATCGATTTCTAGGGTTTTGGATGGAGAAGAGGGGTTTTCAATTTGAGAGGTTTTGGGAGATTTTGCTTTTGGAAAAGGTGAATTGAGTGAGGTTTTTGCCATTTGGTGAAAAGAATTTGTGGTTTTATGTCGTACGAAGAGGTGTGAAGGAGATGAATAATGGTGAAGTTGAAGCGTTTAAGGAACACGGTTTGGGATGGAAGAAAGAAGAAGATGCATGTAACAGTTTATGAGGAGTTACAATCGTAAAAATTAAAAGGATAAAAACAAAAATAAAAGATAAAAATAAATGAAAAGATAAAAAGGGAATCATGACTTGAATAAATCTGATTCCTATATTTTTGGGATTTTGGGATTTTTGATTTTTATGGATTTTTTAATTTATGGAAAGAAAATAAATTCTAAGGAACTTGTGCTATAGGAACAACTTATGCTAAATGTCAACATTCTTCTTATCATGCATGTTTCTTCAACTTAGGAACAATAAGGGGAGTATTATGTGACATTTGTGAGTTGTTTTATTCCTTTGAATCCATGTACATGTTTTGAACATCTTAATTTGCAATGGTCTTAGGCAATTAACCACAGTCACTTAATATCACATGGAGTAAGACAAATCAATTCAGACATGGGGGATTGGAATAGGAACAATTACTTAAGTTTTATTAAACCTAACTCAAATCTTAATTTTTCATATCTATCTCTTTGTAGAAGCTTAGTTAGTATACCAGCAATCTGATTTTCAGTTTGACAAAACTCAAGTTTAATCAAACCTTTTTTCCACATTTTCTTTTAGAAAGTGATGTCTGATATGTATATGCTTAACTCTTGAATGATGCACTTGATATTTTGAAATACTAATGGCACTAGTATTGTTACAGTAAATAGGAACACAATTAAAGATTACTCCATAGTCACAAAGTTGTTGTTTTATCCAAAGCATTTGAGAGCAACATGCAGCAGCAGCTACATATTCTGCTTCAGCAGTGGATAAAGCAACTGTGTTTTGTTTCTTGGTGCTCCAAGAAACTAAACTATGACTAAGAAATTGAACCATACTTGAGGTACTTTTCCTATTTACAAGATCCCCAGCATAATCAGCATCAGCATATACTATTAACTCAAATGTATCACTTCTTGGATAGAAAAGTCCAAGATCATCTGTTCCTTTAAGATATCTAAGAATTCTCTTCACGGCAGTTAGATGAGACTCCTTGGGATTAGCTTGAAATCTAGCACACAAACCAACACTAAAAGTAATGTCTGGACGATTAGCAGTTAGATACAAAAATGAACCAATCATGCCTTTATATTTTGTTTGATCAACACTTGTTCTTATGGAATCTTCATCTAATCTAGTTGAAGTTCCCATAGGAGTGTGATTTATCTTTGAATTTTCGAGGCCATATTTCTTTAGCAGTTCCTTTATGTATTTTTGTTGGTGAGTAATTATTCCTTTTTCAGTTTGCTTAATTTGTAACCCAAGAAAGAAAATTAACTCACCCATCATACTCATCTCAAATTCATTACTCATGAGATTTGAAAATTCTTTGCACAATGATTCATTTGTTGCTCCGAAAATAATGTCATCAACATATATTTGAACAAGTAGTATGTCAATTCCTTTCGATTTTAGAAACAAAGTTTTATCCACCTTTCCTCTTTTAAAGTTGTTTTCAAAAAGGAACTTTGATAATCTATCATACCAAGACCTAGGCGCTTGCTTTAACCCATAAAGATCCTTGTCAAGCTTGTAGACATGGTTTGGGAGATCATTGCTTTCGAATCTAGGGGGTTGTTCAACATATACATCTTCATTTAAATAGCCATTTAGAAATGCACACTTAACATCCATTTGATATAGTTTAAATCCCATATAAGCAGCAAATGCAATTAGTATTCTAATGGCTTCAAGTCTAGCAACAGGAGCAAAGGTTTCTTCATAGTCAATTCCTTCTTGTTGATTATAACCTTTTACTACAAGTCTAGCTTTGTTCCTTACAATTGTTCCATACTCATCTAGTTTATTTCTAAACACCCATTTTAAGCCAATCACTTTTTGTTGTTTAGAAGAGGGAACTAGATGCCATACCTTATTTCTTTCGAACTCATTTAATTCAGCTTGCATAGCAGTGATCCAATCAGAATCAGTTAGGCCTTCTTCACGATTTCTTGGTTCTATCATTGATAAGAAAGCATGAAATGCACAAAAATTCCTTAAATGAGATCTAGTTTGCGTACCTTTGGATATGTCACTTATTATGAGTTCCACTTTGGATGTGATTTTTGATGTCTCCAAGGTTTTGGTTGAAACTCCCTTATAGGAACAGGTTGTTCCTCTTGAGTTTCATGAGAGGATGAAGACACTACTACATTTTTGAACAAAGGCAACAACTTAAAAATAGCTAATGCAACGATCTAATGTATGTCATTGCAATAGGAGTGTCTAATGCAACGACTCATATCAATATGGATTAATGTACTGGGGTATGACAACGGATAATGTAAGATCGTTGTGCTAGATTAATCTATGGCAACGGTATTAGTTTAGCCGTTGCAATAGGTACATCAACTTATGGTCTATAGCAATTGTCATTGTTTAACCGTTGCAGTAGCATAAACTTCTAATCTTTGTCACGTGAGAACAACCTATGGCAACGAAGATTTAAAGAACTGCATGCATATAATTTTTGTTTCCCTCTTATTCTCTCTAAGGCCCTGTTTGGCACTAGCGTTTTAGGTAGCGGGTAGCGGTTGGACAAGATCAAAACGCTACTTACGGTAATTATGAGTGTTTGGTAAGGTAGTGGTTATAGTAGCGGGTAGCGGTTAGAGTAGATTATGGGTAGCTTTTGTAGAACGTTACTACAAGTAACGTTTGAGATTTATAGGTAGCGGTCTAGCGAATAAATATATCATAGTATAAGGTAGAATTGTTAGCCAGTGTTTTTAATTTATTTTTTCTTTTTCTGTTTATTAATTTCTTTTTTTATGGCAATTCATTATTTTTCCTTTACAGTAGTAGAGATGTGATTTAAATATTTATTTTAAAGAGAAGATATAATTAATATTTCACAATATTTTATACTCCAAAGTCCACAAGCATTTTAGTTGAAATAGGTAATATATTAATTTTTTGAGAGTTGAATATTATCTTAAATTTATACGTTTCTTTGAGTAGTTAAAAAGTGGTATACTCCTTATTCTGTATAAGGTGTTTGAAAAATAAATATTGAATTTAACTATTGAACTAACTAATGAAATTGTTATAGTTCATTTCATATTTGAATAAATGTCATTTATTGTCTTTTACAATTTCAACAACTAATTTTGCCAAACACTTCTAATTAAACAACTATTTTAAACACTAATCGCTAACAGCTACTAGTAAACAGCTAGCAGCTACCCCCCAACCGCTACAGTTACTGCAACAGCTAACAGCTAGTAGAACCGCTAGTTTTGCCAAACAGGGCGTGAATTTCAAACTCTAAATTTTAAACCCTTATCAGTTTCAAATTTCAATACAGCTCTCCGCCCTTCATCCCTCCCATCACCTTACCTTGCCCTCTATGTTGAATTTGTAGCTTTTGTGTGAGGGATTTTCAATTGAATAATTAGGGAATCAAATTTGATTTTAGGGGTTATATCAGTCCTTGAAACTCATACCATCACGCATCAACCACTCCTTTCTCTCTCTTTGCACGGCCGCCGGTATCATCAACCACTTCACCGATCTTTATAATGCGTTGTGGAGGATTCAAATCAATGTCACTTTCATTTCAAAACCTGCTTTTTCATTTCATTTCTAGAAAATTTTAGTTTTTTTTTTCAAAAACGATTGAAGCTTTTGTTAGAGAACAATTTTCATCACGGTACCTTATCAGGTAATTTTTATTCTTCCTCTTATATCTTTCTGCAATTAACAGGCATAATTCCACTAATTTTGAGTGAAGTTGAAAATCGATTATTACGCCTACGATTTTGCTACAGGTACTCCATGCGTTGTTTCTCTTTGGTTTTGCTACAGTAAACTTTTTCCTCCTCTCTCACCTTTACTTCTTCTCACTTTAATTTCTTCATATAAAGAATCTGGTCTCAAAATCTCTGTCATATGCCGGAAAATGGTAGCAACAGCAGCTTCGCCATCTATGCATCCACGAGTATCAGGTCTTTCTCATTTTTCTCTTCTTGATTTATTCTTTTTATTTTTTCGTTAAAAATCCACTCGTGAAAATGTACAAAATTTCAAAAAATGCTTTGTTGTTATTTATGATTTGTTCGATTTGTTAAACAATTTTTGTGTGATTATGTGTTTTGCTAAGATTTCTTAATATTTTAAATTATTTGTTGGAATTGGTTTTCACAAATTCTGCTAGAGTTATCTCACTTGATTTAAATGTGTATGCTTAAAAGTTAAATGAATGAAGAAAAGTCAACGTTGGTTAGTTTTCTACAGGTTTTGCTTAGTGGAACTGTGATTTCTATTGCTGTTGAGTTTGAGTGTGTAGGTTAAAGGTGGATGTCATTTTTATTGCTACTTGTTTTCACAATTTTTTAATTGATTTTCTTACTTGTTTTGAATGCTTTAATGAAGAGTAATATGAAGTAATTCGGTTAGTTACTATTGATCAAAGTTTGGCATGGAATAAGCGAGAAAGGAACCTAAATTTTTAAAGTTTGATTTATTGGTGCTGAGCTGTAATTTTACTTTCGTTGTGCGTGTGTTTATGAAAGTAGGGTGCTGAGCTTATGAGCAAGCATGGTGTCAATCTTCCTAAACGTATTGTCAAAGACACATTTGCCGGTCAAGATGAGGTAAATTCTGTGGATTTTGTAGCTCTAGAGCTGATAGTTGATTTTGGTACATTTGTGTTGTTTGCTTGGATATGTTTATGCAATGGTTTTGCTATTTTGGGCTTTTGAGATGGAAATTGGTGCTAAGCAATTTGGGGATCCATCTAGTTATGTTGTGACTTGTGAGCAAAGCTGGGATATGCGACCTCTTGTATTCGTTTTATGAGCTGTGCTATTAACACTAACAACATATGTGTTCTTATGACTGGTTTATGGAATTTTTTGGCTGCTTAGTAGCTGCCATTCAATAGAAAATTTCTCAAGAGGATCTAAATTAGATGCATTCTAAACTCTTCTAATTTCTATTCATCAGCATTTACAATATTCTTTTGTGGTGTGTTTTGCAATCAAATGCAATGATTTGGAGAAAGGCTAAGTTTGAGATGTTGCATTAACTAGTAGATTGGTTGTTTGACTGGCATATTAATTTTCTTTTTTATTTGCCTATTTAATTGGTGCTTATGAAAAATAATCTGAAACAATTTATATGAAGAAGAAATAAAAGTGAGAAGAAGGAAAAATTAGACCTAACTATTATTATAGCAATTATCAAAACATTCATCTAGCATACAAAAATGCAAACATGCAACAACACATTGCCCTTGCCGATAAATTGTTAAAATTAAAATGTAATTCATTTGATCCAATAGTCCCTCCCATCATTATAGTGTATCTAGTTGCTCATTTTCTACCTATAAGTACCTAGCCGAATGTATTGTATACTTGATCTAGTACCAAAGATAGAATCACAGCAACAACCAGGGCGTCCACAGTGTGATTAAGAGCTTGTATAGTAGGTATATTTGCCTTCCACCATCCACCCATTTAGCATGATTGGTATAGTAGGAACGTGTCCCTTCCACTATCCAGAGTATAATTTAGAACTTGGTAACCACATCTCAGTGTTGAAGCTATGTATCTCGGGCTGATATGGACATGTTTACCTCTTTGGCTTTAATCCTTAAAAAGGCCCTATACATAGCAAGGTTAAGAATGAATAAAATTGACTCACCTTAATCTATTTTCCACTAGTTTCTTCTATATATAATGCACTCTTACTCTGTTACTTTTTTTATTGTTATTTCAACTCCATTTTCGATTTTAATTGCTAAATTTAGTGTTTTCTAACTATTTACAGTGTTTGAATTATTAGGTGAGCAATGAGCCAATGGAGGAGATCAAACATAGATGTCTCACTATATACGCTATTGGTGGCCGGATTTAGCTAGCTATATATTATAATATGGTGCTTGCACGCAGTATTTTAGAAGGAAATTAGGGATGTATATGTTAGAAATATTTGTGGAACATTAAACAATTATTTAGTTTGGTTTGATTTAGTATATTTTTTTTATATTAATAAGAATTTAGTCATGATTGTGGTACTCATATAAATTGATTAGTTTGAGAAACTTCAACATAGACATGACAACTATTTTGAGCCTCTCGAAAGGATTTTAATCTTTTATCACTAATATATATATATATATATATATATATATATATATATATATATATATATAGGTGGTAGTGTGGTACAATAGCTTGGAATAGTAGCCGTTGCAATAGCTTTTACTAATGGGCATTGCAATAGCCTAACCGTCGCATAATTTACATGAAACCAATGACTCACACAGTCGTTGCATAAAAGATTGGTCTAAAGCAACGGTTCATCAAGTCATTGTAATAGGTCCCAAAAGCCGTTGCACTAGACCTATTGCAATGCCTCCAAATGCAACGGTTCAAAACCGTTGCAATAGGTCTACTGCAACGACTTTTGGGTCTATTGCAATGGTTTTTGTGTGTTGCCTTTGCCCTTTAATGTAGTAGTGGGAGCTTTGTTCATTTGTTCCTCTTTCAGCAATTGTTGAATTAGTTCCTTCAACATTTTCGTTCTTAATAGAAGCAGGAACAACTCCATCATCTTGAGGAACAGGAACATCATTGTTATGAATGTTATCATTTATTTCGTTCCTTTCCTCATTTATTTCTTGTTCCTCAATTGAATCTGCATCTTTCTCATTTGGTCGTACCAAGCCAATCTCAAAGTCATCAACCTGTTTGCTTGGATTAAAATTGTCAGATTCATCAAAGATTATGTGGACACTTTCTTCAACATACATAGTTCTTTTATTGTAAACTCTATAGGCCTTACTATGTGATGAATATCCTAAGAATATTGATTCATCACTCCGAGCATCAAATTTTCCAAGATTATCTTTCCCATTGTTATGAACAAAACATTTGCAACCAAATGTTCTGAAATGAGTAATATTGGGTTTCTTTCCAAAATAAAGCTCATAAGGAGTTTTGTTAATGATAGGTCTCATCATGGCACGATTTATTATGTGACAAGCAGTATTACCAGCATCAGCCCAAAAGTTCCTTGGAAGTTCACTAGCAATTAGCATGGTCCTAGCCATTTCTTCCAAAGTTCTATTTTTCCTTTCTACAACCCCATTTTGTTGTGGTGTCATAGGGGAAGAAAAATTATGATCTAGGCCATGGTTTCTGCTTAAGTCATCAAATTTATAATTTTCAAATTCTTTACCATGATCGGATCTAATATGCATTAATTTGTGACCACTCAAATTTTGAACTCTTTTAGCAAAGACAAGGAACTCATCAAAAGTCTCATCCTTACTAGAGAGAAAAATAACCCAAGTATACCTAGAATAGTCATCAACAATAACTAACGCATACCTTTTTCCATTTCTACTTTAAATTCTCATAGCGCCACACAAAGTTCTATTTTTCCTTTCTACAACCCCATTTTGTTGTGGTGTCATAGGGGAAGAAAAATTATGATCTAGGCCATGGTTTCTGCTTAAGTCATCAAATTTATAATTTTCAAATTCTTTACCATGATCGGATCTAATATGCATTAATTTGTGACCACTCAAATTTTGAACTCTTTTAGCAAAGACAAGGAACTCATCAAAAGTCTCATCCTTACTAGAGAGAAAAATAACCCAAGTATACCTAGAATAGTCATCAACAATAACTAACGCATACCTTTTTCCATTTCTACTTTGAATTCTCATAGCGCCACACAAATCCATATGAATTAATTCTAAAGGCTTTGTGGTGCTCACAACAGTTTTAGATTTGAAAGAGGATCTAATATGCTTTCCTTTGGCGCATGCATCACAAACTTGATCAATATGAAATTTATAGAAGGTAATCCCAAAACAATATATTTTGATCGAACTTGTCAAGTAATGAAAAGCTAGCATGTCCTAGACACTTATGCCATAAGAGTGGATCATCTTCAATAACACTAAAGCATGTCAAATTGTTTTTAGGAACAAGATCAGATCCACAATATATGTGTTCCCTTTCCTTGTTCCTTCCAGAATGACATTCTTAGAGTTAATGTTAACGATCAAGCATTTTTCACTATTAAATTTAACAACATTTTCCTTGTCACAGAATTGGGAAATACTTAACAGATTATGCTTTAAACCTTCAACTAAAAGTACTTTATCAATGGAATGTGATGGTGACTTATCAACCTTACCCATGGCAACTATGTTACCTTTCATATTGTCACCAAAAGTCACACTTCAACCTTCATAGGTTGAGAGTGAGAGAAACTTAGATTTGTCTCCTATCATATGCTTAGAATAACCACTATTAAGATACCAGTGTTGTTCCCCCTCACTCCAACCTGCAAAAATCAACTAGTTGTTAGTTGTAGGAACTCCTTGTTTCGTGGGTTCCTGTTCTTGACTAGTATTTGATTTGGCAACCCATTTCATGTTACTCATTTTCACATTTTTGCCAATCATTCCAGTTCTTAGTTGACATTGATTTATGTAATGACCTACTTTCCACAGTACATGCAAATTTTATCACTAGGTAGGTCAACATATTTCTTATTCTTGTTCCTCTTCTTGTAGTTTTCAAAACCAAGACCTTCTTTTCTTTTAGTCTGTGGTCTCTCAATCCATTTAGGAACAAGCATCACTTTGCCTCTTTTCCTTGCAACAACCAGTTCCTTCTTGAGATTACGGATCTGTTCCCTTAAAACATTTTTCTCTTTATTCAAATTTTCGATCTCAGATCTGTAACCTTTCTCGTTAATAATGTTAGTAAAACGAGTAAACATCTCTAGTATGCTTTTCTTAGTCTTCATGGAGAACAGTTCATATTGATTCATTAGTAAATCAATCTTAGATCTCTTGACTTCATTAGTTCCTTCATGGGTTACTTTTAGTAAATCCCATTATTGCTTTGCGGATTTGCATCCCATGATCCTATTATGTTCATGGGGTCCAAGTCCACAATGCAACAATTTAACAGCCATTGCATTTACTTCCATTTTTTTGAAATCAACTTTGTCATATTCAGAGAAGGGTTTTGGAACTACCTCATTTTTGTCATTAGTAGTTGTGACCTCAAAATCACCAACTTCAATGACTCTCCATACCTGGTAGTTTTCAGCCTTGATATATATCTCCATTCTGTTCTTCCAGTAGGAATAAAACTTCACATTGAACATGGGAGGCCTTTGCGTAGAGTAACCTTCCTCAAGTTTCTCGGTGGTATTCATTGTTCCTTAGATCTTTTTCTCAATAGGGTTTCCTATCATTTCGTGAGTTCTAGCTCTGATACCAATTGTTATTACACTAGAAACAATACAAGAGGGGGGGTGAATTGTATGTGTAGAAACAAACGTAACTTTTTGCGGAATTTTAAACTTAAATAAAGAAACAAGTTAAGGAACACAAGGGATTTTTACGAGGAAAAACTTCTTGGGCCCAACAAGAAGAAACAACCTCGACCACTAGGGATTTTAAACTCAACTCTTTCAGAAATTAGGCCAAACAACTTTGTTACAACCTAATTCAACTCACGGGCCACACATTGAGTTCCTAAACTCAAGTTCCTGAACAACTGTACCCTTGACAACTGTTCCTCTCAACTTCACTTGAAGTTTTCTCACTTTAACTCGCTTCACTCAAAGCTTCTCTCTTACAGAACTTCACTCAAAGTCCCCTTACCCCAAAAATCAAAATACAATTGATCAAATAAACTTAGTGGAATTAGAGTAAGAAGGCAAAGAACAAATGGCTTTTATCAGAGAATGAAGGCACTGACACTTCACTTAGTTAAACTCACTAATTCACTTGGTCAGACACAAATTGGAACTTAATTAGACATTAGTATTTATAGTGGTAATAACTTAGAACGTGGGATTAAAACATGTATTAGTGGTAAAATCATTATCCCATGATGTTCCTTACCCTGAGGAACACGTTCCTTCATTCAACCCATGATCTCCATGATCACTGTTAAACGTGGGAGATAATTATGTTACTGCTCCCTTAATTTTAGCAACCACTTAAAGCATTAATTCGAAAATCTGATTTAATTACAAAACATTTTAATTATTAATACCAAAATAAAATCTTTTTACCAAAAATATTATCTTTAAAATATTTTCATAAAAACCGAAAAGGATTTTTATTCTCTTTACAAAAATAAAATTTTTTCCTTAAAAAGATTTTTTTAAAAATCAGATTTTCCCTTAAATAAAACGGTTACCTAGAATCTAGGCATAAATTACTCAACTGACATAAATGAACCGTTGTAATGCTTCATCCTAAGTCTAGTTCCTTTTAACAGTTAGTTCCTTTAACTTATTAGTTATGCGCCAGTCCGTCTGTTTTTAACAAAGGAACAAATGCTCATTCTCATTCTAAATTGCCATAGTTCCTTACCATTCTTACTCATTTCTTTACAATGGAACTGGAAACAAAAAGTCTCGCTTTAGTCTTCTTGCTCCAATGCTGCTCCAGTACCAAATTATGAAACATCTTTACTCAGTCTTCAAAATCCAAACTTGTTTTCTTCCTTGACTTAGTATTCTCTTTGTTCCTTTCATTGATACCTTGAAAATTCATTCACTTAAACAACTTGTTAGTCCAATACTTAGTTTGCATCTTTGTTCCTTTGTCATCATCAAAACTAGGGTTCCCTCAATGAAATATCAAATAAAAGGAGTTTGTAAGGCTTGTGCAAAAGGAAAGCATAATAGAAGCTCATTTAAGCATAAGAAAAGGGTAAGTTCCATAAACCATTGGAACTTCTCCATATAGATTTATGTGGACCAATAGAAGTGGAAAACGGTATGCACTAGTTATAGTTGATGATTTTTCACGTTTTACTTGGATAATTTTATTAACTAGCAACGATGAAACATTTGAGGAATTTGTTGAACTTGCTAAGAAAATTCAAAGAACAACTAGTCACCAAAGAATTCATATTAGGTCAGAGTGACTAGGGGTGCTAATCGAGTCGAGCAGCTCGCGAGCAACTCGAGCTCGACTGGGTCAACGCTCGGTCAAAACTCGACTCGAGTTGGCTCGACTTGAAGTCGGCTCGACTCGAAAGCTTAACGAGCACGAGTTGAGCATGACCCTGCTCGACTCGATAAGCTCGCGAGCAGCTCGATAATATTTTTCATATTTTATTTTAGGAATTTAATTCATTTTATATAAAAAGTTTTTTAAAATTTTGATTTAAAAGAAATATGGACTAAGTCACTAAGCCCAACAAAAATTTACCTCATAGTCCATGGTCATAGTCATAAACTAATGTTTTTTCTAAATTTGAAATGGGATAGGTTTACTAATTTAGGGGGAAAACCCTACCAGCACCATTCCCCTAAGCCTCACTGCCATTTCTTGTTCTCTCTCACTTCAAACATCCTTATTCCTCAAACATCCCCATTCCCAGTAGCTAAAGGCGGTAGATTTTGTGGTTTTTCCCGGCAACTTAAGACGGCAGCTCAAGGGTGTTTAATTACCGGCAGTTTTCAGGTATTTTTCCGGCAGACTACAAGTATTTTTCGGCAGATATATTATATACGACAGGTTCTCATCCTTTTTCTATTTTTTTTTCTTTTCGGTTGTTTTGATTTCAGTTATAATCTCTTTTGTTGATTATTGTTCTAGGCATATTTCGTTTGTTAATTTTGATTTATAATTTCATATAATTTTTGTTTTGGGTTTGGTAATTCGTATTGTTGTTGATTTCGTTTGTTGATTAATATTGTTGATTATTAAATGTATTGTTGTTGTTGATTGATAAAAATTGATTTTGCCTTTTGAAGTTTTGTTGTTACATTGTTATAAGCATGCTCGATTACATGTTTTGATATTGGGTATTCTTCTTAGTTGGGTATTCTTCTTAGTAGTAACATGAGCAAAGATATTGATGCTCGATTCCTTCAAAAAAAAAAAAAAAAAAAAAAAAAGATTTTGATGCTTGTTTACATGGAGGTATCTTGGAATTTCGTTTATGTTTTTTTCCTCCTCATGTTAAATACTTAGCTTGGTAGCTTTATTTTTAATTTTTAATTTTTATTTATAATTCTTGTTAGCTTTAATTTTAATTTTTACTAATTATTTGGTACATGAATATTTGTAGGTTCTTTGGACTTTTGGAGAAGATTGAAGCAACAACTTGTAGAAGAGATGTTTACTTGTAGAAGAGATGTTACATAAGAGTAATGTATTCGTATCTTTGGAATTTTAGATCATATTATTGTGTTAGAGACAATTTATAACATTCGTCTATTTATAATGTTAAAATGGAGGCATGGAGGAATGTTTTGGTAATTCTAATGTTTTCCTCTAAAAAAAAGATAATTTATTTAAAACTAAGTTTACATCATCTAATCGAGTTGACCTAACGAGCAAGTCGAGCTCGAATCGAGCTCGAGTCGAGCTAATTGAGCAAATTGAACTCGAGTCGAGCATCCGATTCGACCTTATCGAGCAAACCGAGAAGTCGAGTCGAGCTAATCGAGCTCGAGTCGCGTTTCGAGTCGAGCTGCAAAAAAAATTAACGAGCACGATATAGTTTGGCGAGCTTAACGAGTTTTCGAGTCGAGTCGAGCAGGGTTTGCGAGTTTTCGAGTCGAGTCGAGCAGGGTTTGCGAGTTTTCGAGTCGAGTCGAGCAGGCTCTGCTTGCGATCGACTCGCTCGATTAGCACCCCTATGTCAGAAAATGGAACTGAATTTGATAACACTAGAGGAAAAACTCTCAAGGGTTGCAGTAAAACGGCTGCGGTTTTAACATAAACGCAGCCCTTAATCTACCGCGACAAAAGAAAATTAAGCTGGGAATAAAAGGGCCACGGTTATGCCAAAAACCGCAGCCCTTTATTACTAAAAGGGTTGCGATTTTTAGCATAACCACAACCCTTTTCTTTTTTAATGATGTTGGCGCATTAAGTTTTCCCCCCTTTCTCAAATTTCAGAACCCGCTTCTCTCTATCTCTCTCTCCCTCTCACTCACACCACGCCCCCCTCTCTCTCTCTCTCTCAGACTTTCACTCACACCATGCCCTTCTCTCTCTTTCCCAGTTAACGTTCGCGCCAGTAACAACCCTCCCTAAATAGCAGCTTAATTAGGAAAAACTACAATTAATTAAGGAACTAAGCTGCTAATTAGATATGCTGTTAGTACCACTCTGCCCTCGGGGACTTAGGAAATCTGAAAGTAACTAAGCATAGTTGTGAAAACAAACTAAATTATTTAATCATTACAACATAGTCTAAGTATTTAGATATCCGATCTCAAAACATAAGTTACTAAACGTAGTTAATATTATGCAAACAAGCATATCGCAGCGTAAATTCACATAACACGAACACTTCCTAACAAACTTAATCTTGACCTTCATCAGATTACTTGAACTAAATAGTTAAATCTACCCCCACCAGGACAGGTTCAAGAGAACAAACTGTTCAGCTTACTCTGGTACACAAGTCCCACCAGTTCCAAAATAATAAGGTGGCTGAAAATAGGTTTTACTTTAGTGTAACAACATAATCGATGTCTCAAACACTTCCATTTTGTTTTATCACAAAGATAATTTTTCCCTTTGAATATTGTAGAAATAACAATAGTATCATGAGTATATCGAGTAATCATCAATAAAACTATCCATCAATAATGATTATACCCTTTTTAACAATCGCTTAAATATTTTCTATACACATCTTGAAATATTTATAATTCTGGGAAGGAACACGAATGGAGGGCAAAGCCACTTCTCCAGACTTTTGAGAGACGTCTCCCCACCTTTCTTATTTCCTGCTTGTCACTGCTTAGCAACTACTTCCCTTCTAAAACTAAGCTTTTAGTATATATAAGAAACTTATACTCAAATACTTAATGGTATCAACTTCTAAAAACAGCTTAACTTATCAAAACAAGTTTCGTAAAACAAGGTTGCTATGTCAAGTTCCACCGTTGCGGAAAAGTGACTTAACAACAAGCGTTTGAAAGGATATTGATATTAGTCGAGGTGGTTAAAAGAAGTGCTTATCATGACATGGCAGCATGTAAAGGTTTTATACAGAGGCTCTTTAATATATGAAAAGATTATGCCACACAAGTAACATATGTCAATTTCACGATTTTCGGTTTTGTGTTAAGAATAGCGGTTTATATTCGAAGTCACTTGTAACTTTTATGTTTAGCCAAGGTTTTGGCATATAACTTAGTAGATGAATTGATCCAGTAGGTGTTCATCATTCAAAAACATTTGAGAAACCAAAGGAACAAGGGTTAATTAACTTGGAAAGCAACTAAGCAGAAATCGGTTTTTTAAGTGTTCTTTACTTCTTAAACGGAGGTTGTACGTGGCATATGATGGGGAAACGAAACAAAGCCTTATTTGATAATCAAGATATGAATTTTCCAGAAGTATATCATGAAATACCAGCAACGATTGAGACCATTAATCAAGATACAACCAAGGTAAAAACAAGGTTCAATTGATTTTCGAGAACTTAACATGCAGCGATTTGTATCTCGGAAATCATTACCAAAATCCACATGCAATACTTTGAAATTAACTACTTGCAACTTATTAACAAATCAGTAGCTTTTCATCACAATATATATATATTTGAACATCACACAATTTCCACCAAACAAATGCTACACAAACAAACTAATTAAGAAATTAAAGGTTTGAAGGGTGATGGTCCTTGTGTACCTTAATTCGGTGTTTAGGAATCAAATCTTCTTTAACCACTTTTAGCACTTCTCTAGCAACTCCCTAAGACCTTAGATAAAACATTCATAACTTAAAATTCAGCAATTAACCCAAAGTAATCAAGTTTCAATCTAATAAACCTCATAAGTGTTGGAATTCAGCCACAACTCACCTTTCTTGATTTTCCTGGATGCTATCGAAGTGAAACCTTAAAACTAACAATTGCCCAGTATAGAAAACAACTTGAGGAGCCTAGGACAATAATTTCATGCAAGTTCCAAAGCTAAAATCCAAAGGATACAAGCTGCCAATAGCAACACTGCAGCTCGCCATAAATGGCGTGAAGAAGGGGGAGGAATGTTGTGTACGTAGTTTTTGTTGTGTTTTATGAAATGAAATATGATGAAATGAATTACGGGTCTTGGTCACATATATATAGAAAATAGGTAATGGCAAAATTGTGATTCTAGTTTAGTATAAGGGGTAAAATCGTCATTTCCCTTACTTAGGAACAAACCAGAATTTTCAAGGCTCTTAACTTTGGATTATCTCCTCAATCACTTCCTAATTCATATGCTATTGTGGTTGGAAAGGAACCCTAGGAAACAAGGGCTCCTGTTACTAACAATTGATATTGTTGCAGGTTCTATTGAGATGGGACAACTCGTGGTACTTGGATAGCGGTTGTTTAAAGCAAATGACTGGAGATAAATCAAGATTTCTCTCACTAGAGACCTACCGAGGAGGAACTGTGACCTTTGGAGATAATAAGAAAGGTGAGATAACCACCGTTGGTAATTTTGAAAGGTCAATTAGTTCCCATTTAATTGATAACGTGTTCCTAGTTGAAGGTTTGATGCATAGTCTATTGAGTATTTCTCAGTTGTGAAAGGTAACAATGTAAGCTTCACTTATGAAAAATGTAAAATCATCAACAACAATAGTGGGAAGGTTACTTTGGAAGGAACTCGAAAAGGGAACACATATACTATGGATCTGAATTCGGTTCCCAGGAACGAACTAACCTGCCTAAGTGTTATATATTGAGGAAGATCCACTTCTTTGGCATAAATGCTTTGGACATGCTAGCCTTTCACTTCTTGACAAACTTCAATCAAAATATCTTGTAAGGGGACTTCCCTCAATGAAATATCAAATAAAAAGAGTTTGTGAGGCTTGTGCAAAAGAAAGCATAATAGAAGCTCATTCAAGCATAAGAAAATGGTAAGTTCCACAAAACTATTGGAACTTCTCCATATAGATTTATGCGGACCAGTAGAAGTGGAAAAAAGGTATGTACTAGTTATTGTTGATGATTTTTCACGTTTTACTTGAATGATTTTCTTAACTAGCAACGATGAAACAATTGAGGAATTTGTTGAACTTGCTAAGAAAATTCAAAGAACAACTAGTCATCAAATAATTCATATTAGGTCAGAAAATGGAACTGAATTTGATAACACTAGAGGAAAAAATCTCAAGGGTTGCGGTTTTAACATAAACGCAGCCCTTAATCTACCGCGAAAAAAGAAAATTAAGCTGGGAAAAAAAGGGCCACGGTTATGCCAAAAACCGCAGCCCTTATTACTAAAGGGTTGCGATTTTTAGCATAACCACAACCCTTTTCTTTTTTAATGATGTTGGCGCATTAAACTTTCCCCCCTTTCTTTAATTTCAAAACCCGCCTCTCTCTATCTCTCTCTCTCCCTCTCACTAACACCACGCCCCTCTCTCTCTCTCTCTCTCAGACTTTCACTCACACAATGCCCTTCTTTCTCTTTCCCAGTTAACGTTTGCGCCTGTAACAGCCCTCCCTAAATATCATCTTAATTAGGACAAACTATAATTAATTAAGGAACTAAGCTACTAATTAGAGATGCTGTTAGTACCACCCTGCCCTCGGGGACTTAGGAAATCTGAAAGTAACTAAGCATAGTTGTGAAAACAAACTAAATTATTTAATTATTACAACATAGTCTAAGTATTTAGATATCCGAGCTCAAAACATAAGTTACTAAACGTAGTTAATATTATACAAACAAGCATATCGTAGCGGAATTGACATAACACGTACGAACACTTCCAGACAAACTTAATCTTGACCTTCATCAGATTATTCCTGCCAAACAGTTAAATCTGCCCCCACCCGGACAGGTTTAAGAGAACAAAATGGTCAGCTTACTCTGGTACACAAGTCCCACCAGTTCCAAAATAATAAGGTGGCTGAAAATAGGTTTTACTTTAGTGTAACAACATAATCGATGTCTCAAACACTTCCATTTTGTTTTATCACAAAGATACTTTTTCCCTTTGAATATTGTAGAAGTAACAATAGCATCATGAGTACATCGAGTAATCTTCAATAAAACTATCCATCAATAATGATTATACCCTTCTTAACAATCACTTAAACATTTTCTATACACATCTTAAAATATTTTTAACTCTGGGAAGGAACACGAATTGAGGGCAAAGCCACTTCTCCAGACTTTTGATAGACGTCTCCCCACTTTTCTTATTTCAAGCTTGTAAGACTTCTTGGTCATGACCCTACATAACATAGCAATACCCGCTCCGGAGAAATACCCGCTCTACACGCATAATGAGATAACCCGCTCTGTGAGTGTTGTTCATCACTGCTTACGAACCTACTTCCCTTATAAAACTAAACCTTTAGTATATATAGGAAACTTATACTCAAATATATAAGAACCTTATACTGAAATACTTAATGGTATCAATTTCTAAAACTAGCTTAACTTATCAAATCAAGTTTCGTAAAACAAGCTTGCTATGTCAAGTTCCACCATTGCGGAAATGTGACTTAACAACTAGGGTTCGAAAGGATAATGAGATTAGTCGAGGTAAGTGCTTATCATGACATGGCAGCATGTAAAGGTTTTATACAGAGTTTCTTGAATATATGAAAAGATTATGCCACGCAAGTAAACATATGTCAATTTCACGATTTTCAGTTTTGTGTTGAGAATAGCGGTTTATATGCGAAGTCACTTTTAACTGTTATGTTTAGCCAAGGTTTTGGTATATAACTTAGTAGATGAATAGATGCAGTAGGTGTTCATAATTCAAAAGCATTTGAGAAACCAAAGGAACAAGGGTTGATTAACTTGGAAAGCAACTAAGGAGAAATCGGCTTTTTTAGTGTTTTTTTACTTCTCAAACGGTGATTGTATGTGGCATATGATGAGGAAACGAAATAAAGTCTTATTTGATAATCAAGATATGAATTTTCCAGAAGTATATCATGAAAGACCAACAAAAATTGAGATCATTAATCAAGATACAACCAAGGTAACAACAAGGTTCAATCGATTTTAGAGGAACTTGACATGTAGCGATTTGTATCTCGAAAATCATTACCAAAATCCACATGCAATACTTTGAAATCAACTACTTGCAACTTATTAACAAATCAGTAGGTTTTCATCACAATATATGTATATATTCGAACATCACACAATTTTCACCAAACAAATGCTACACAAACAAACTAAGAAAGTAAGGGTTTGAAGGATGGTCCTTGTGTACCTTAATCCGGTGTTTAGGAATCAAATCTTCTTTAACTACTTTTAGCACCACTCCAGCAACTCACTAAGACCTTAGATAAAGCATTCATAACTTAAAGTTTAGAAATTAACCCAAAGTAATCAAGTTTAAATCTAATAAACCTCATAAGTGCGAGAATTCAGCCACAACTAACCTTTCTTGATTTTCCTTGATGGTACTGAAGTGAAACCTCAAAACTAACGATTGCACATTATAGAGAAGAACTTGAGGAGCCTACGACAACAATTGCATGCAAGTTCCAAAGCTAAAATCCAATGGAAACAAGCTGCCAACAATAGCACTGGATCTCGCCAGAAATGGCGTGAAGAAAGGGTAGGAGTGTTGTGTAGTTTTTGTTGTGTTTTGTGAAATGAAATCTGATGAAATGAATTAGGAGCCTTGATCACATATATATGGAGAATGGGTAATGGCAAAATCGTGATTTTGGTTTAGTATTAGGCGCAAAATCGTCATTTCCCTTGCTTAGGAACAAACCAGAATTTTCAAGGCTCTTAACTTTGGATTATCTCCTCAATCACTTCCTAATCCTTAATTATTCTTAACTAAATTTCAGCTATATTTTATACCTTAATGGAAGTATCTTGACTTAATTAGTCCTTAATCTCACTTCCCAAGATAACTTAGAAAGAGCGATATCAATAACTACTACAAATCCCATAACTTCGAAACGATATTCAATGCTCCTATTGTAACTCATAAATGACTCAATTATCACATAGCTCATGTTATTAGTTAGCTAATAACACATAATATCCCCATTTGCAACAAATTTCACATAGTGGTCACCTTAGTTCATCAATTATTTTTCAAAACGTAACTGTTACAGCTTAAATAATAATTATTAGCCTAATAATCTCGGATTATCGATTTTAATCCTAGCTTAAGAAGTCAGACTATTACACTCTACCACCCTTAATGAAGTTTCGTCCCGAAACTCATAACGTACCTTGAAATAATTGGGGGTATCATCCTCGCATATTCACTTCTTTTTTCCAAGTCGTTTCTTCAGCTCCATGGTTGGTCCAGAGTACCTTAACCAAAGGTATTGTCTGGTTCCGTAAAACTTTTTCCCTTTTATCCAGAATCCGTATAGGCCTCTCCTCATAACATAATGATTCCTCTATCTGTAAAGGTTCATACTACAATACATGAGAAAGATCATGTAAATATTTTCGTAGTTCAGATACCTGGAAGACGTTGTGAATTTTTGACAATTCTACTGGCAAGGCTAGTTCATATGCAAATTCACCAACCCTTCGTAAAACTTCAATTGGTCCTGTAAATTTAGGACTCAATTTCCCACGCAGCTCAAATTTTTTCACCCCCTTGGTAGGTGAATCACGATGAAACACCTTGTCTCCTTCCTCAAACTCCAGCTTTGTCCTCCATAAGTCAGCATACTTCTTTTTTTGATCTTGTGCGATTCTCATTTTCTCCTGAATCACTCAAACTTGCTCCATTGTATCTTGTATGAAATCGGGTCCTACTGGTATATCTGGGCTCACGTCGTCCCAGCAAATGGGTGCTCAACATCTACGCCCATACAAAGCCTCATATGGAGCCATACCGATACTAGATTGATGGTTGTTGTTATAGGAAAATTCAATTAACGCCAATTTGTCTTCCCAAGAGCCCTTAAACTCCAGCACGCAAGCTCGTAACATATGTTCTAAAATCTGGATCACTCGCTCCGTCTGTCACTAGTACATAATCAACAATTTTGGCCGGATGTCAGGCCTCCATTTGCATCGGACATGCGTCCGACTTAAAAGGCCTCGACGTAAATTAAGGAGAGATGATCTCCGTCAAATTAGGACTCGATGCAGATATCAAGCTATTTGCGTCGGACTTAAGCGATGTCCGACACACATGACCCGTGAGCCCCAGCACCATTTGCATCGCATGTTGCACTACGTGCGACGCAAATCTGGCATTTTTTATTAAAAAAAATGAATCTGCAGTGGACATTGGCATCCTCCGACGCAAATCGTCACCAATTTCTTAAAAAAAAAATAATTTGTCACAAATCAGGCATGTTGCACAAATTTGTTTACAGCATGGTCTACGAATTGTTCATAATACAAATTCGAATGAAAAAATATAGTAAAAAATTGGAACAATAATACAAATTTTATTGCAAAAAAATTCAAACCACCATCATCAGTTTACAGCATGAGAGAAATAAATGAAAAACTAAAATTTCATATCTGAAAAGATCGAAATACTTGTCTGCAAATTTCTTCTCCTCCACCAAATCTGCAAATTCAACAAATTTGATTTTAATTAAGTTGAAACTGAAAAAATTCCATAACTTTCATTTTTAGCAGGTTCAACTTTTTTTTATTTCAGCAAGAAACATAAATAGGGGGATTTTTACAGTTAAACATTTGCAAGATACAAAGAAATTCAAAAATAAGAATGAATTGAGAATTACCTGAAAACCTCATTGATGGAAGAATTTCTCCAGAATTTCGGCGAGATCTTGTTATCTCTAAACAGAAACCCAGAAGATCTCAAAACCCGACGACACTCTTCCAAAACTCTTTCTCTCTCCTCAACTTTGCCCACTAAATCATTCGAAATCATAAGCGTTTATTATCCTTCCACTCAAAATTGGGAATTTTATTCTTAGCAAAACCAATCAATTTGAACAAAACTCGACCCACCAATTCTTAATTTTCGGATAATTTGAAGATTTCGGCATCAACCCAGAAAGAATCGGAAGTTTCACCGAAAAATAGAGTATCTGAAACTTCGTTTAAAGAGTGTCGTCGGGTTTTGAGATCTTCTCTTGAAACTGAAAAAATGGAGCCGGAGCAATTTCTCTCATCTTGCGAGATCCAGAAGCAATAAGCTGGGTAAAGTACTATTCACTTTCATGGATCGAACAATTCACTACCACAAACGATCGAACAACCGATAATTCACAGAGAAGACCCAAAAAACTTCATCGAAGAAACATGCACACTCACAGATTAGAGATACCATTGAAGCATTTGGAGAAAGAGAGAGAGTGTGTGAGAAAACGGCTACAGAGAAGAAGTGAAAGAGTGAATTTTTGGGTTTGAAAATAAATGGGCCTCGTGACCTATGTGCGTCGCAAGGAAAAAAAAGGCCTGGCGCAGATCAGATCCAAAATATGGCCTGATGCAATAATTCGTGACACGCATGGGCCCATTTGCGTCGGATGGGCTTAAAGATCCTACGCAAATCGTTGCATACAGCCATTTGCATCACATTTAAGTTACCTTCGACGCAAATTGGCTTTCAAGATTTGTGTCAAACATTGACTGGGGTCCGACGCACATGAAACTTGCACCCATTTGCTTTAATTTTTTTCGTCGAATGTATGGCACACCCGACGCATATAAAACATGATTTGAGTTGGAAGCCGTGAATGTCCGACGCAAATGATGCGCTCCTCCACTTCTGCGTCGATTTACCTGTTGTGCGACGCAATTGAGGAGACGCAAATCAACGTTTTTCTACTAGTGTGTCCATCCGTTGCTGGGTGGAATGATGTACTAAATTTTTGTGTCGAACCTAAAGCCTCCTGTAACTTTTCCCAAAAATGTGACCGAAATCGAGAATCCCGGTCAGAAATAATCGTGGTCGGAACTCCATGCAATCAAACAATTTCCCTGATGTATGCATCAGCTAACTGCTTCTTGCTTAACGTTACTCCCATGGAAATAAATCGGGTCGTCTTCGTTAGTCTGTCGACCACAACCCATATATAATCATTCCCCCTTTTTGATTTAGGTAACCCTGTCACAAAATCCATAAAGATTGAATTCCATTTCCACTCTGGTACTAGCAATGGCCATAGCAATCCTGACATCTTGTTCCGTTCAAATTTTACCTTTTGACAAATCAAACATCTTGCCACAAATTGTGATATGTCTCGCTTTAACCCTTTCCACCAAAAGTATTTCTTTACATCTTGATTCATCTTATCCCTACCTGGATGAACTGAATAAGCACTGATATGCACCTCTTTTTAAATCTTATTCCTTAATTCCTTGTCATTAGGAATGCACCATCTTCCATTTATCCGAACACTCCCATCAGCATATACTTGAAAGTCCTTTGTCTCATTCCTTTCTATCTTCGACCTTAACTCCTTAATAAAGTCATCATTTCCTGCTTTTCCCGAATTTCCTCAAAGAGGGATGGTTGAATCACAAAGGCATTCAATTCTCCTTGTAATCCGTCCTTCGTAACTACCCGTAAATCCAATTGCACTAGCTTCTTATACAGCTCTTCTAGTACCGAGATCATCGAATTTCTCTCAACGAGGTCTTTTACTCAGAGCATCAGCTACTTTATTTGCTTTTTTTGGATGATATTGGATATCTATAACATAATCCTTGAGCAATTCTAACCATCTCCGCTGCCTTATGTTCATTTCTTTCTGTGTGAAGATGTATTTTAAGCTCTTGTGATCAGTGTAAACCTTACAAGCGACACTGTACAAATAATGTCTCCAGAATTTCAGTGTAAAGATGACTGCTACCAACTCTAAATCATGCACAGGGTAGATTTTCTCATGGGGTTTCAGTTGCTTAGAAGCGTAGGCTATAACTCGATGGTTCTACATCTGTACACACCTTAACCCTTCTTGGGAGGCATCGCTATACACCTCAAACCCTTCTGTTCCAGGAGGTAAAGCCAAAACTGGAGCGCTAGTCAATCTTATCTTCAGTTCCCGAAAGGCCTTCTCGCGTTTTTCCGTCCACTGGAATTTTGTACTCTTCTTAATCAAATTCGTAATCGGCAGAACTATTTGCGAGAAATTCTCCACAAACCTTCTATAATAACCAGCAGCCCACGGAAACTCCTAACTTCCCCCAACATTGGTGGGTGCAGGCCACTCTTTTACCGCTTTAATCTTCTCAGGATCCATTGACATACCTTCCTTGGTTACAACGTGTCCTAAGAACATTACTTTTTCCAACCAAAATTCACACTTACTCAACTTTGCGTAGAGTTTCTCTCTTCGTAATATTCCTAACACCTCCCTTAAATGTTCTTCATGCTCCTTGTGATCATTGGAGTACACCGATATATCATCAATAAAGATCACCACAAATCGATCCAGCAAAGGCTTAAAGTATCTCTACATCAAATCCATAAATGTTGTTGGTGCATTAGTGAGTCCAAACGGTATCACCACAAACTCATAATGACCATATCTTGTTCTGAGCGCCGTCTTCGAAATGTCATCTTCGACTATTCGCATCTGATGATACCCAGACCTTAAACATATCTTTGAAAATACCCCTACCCCCTTTAACTGATCGAACAGATGATCTATTCAGGGTGACGGATACCTATTCCTTATCGTGATTTTATTGATTTCCCGGTAATCTATACACAATCTCATCGTACCATCCTTTTTCTTCACAAACAACACCGGTGCACTCCATGGAGATACACTAGGTCGCATAGAACCTTTCTGCAACAACTCCTCTAATTGCTTTTTTAATTCAACCATTTCTGCCGGAGCCATTCTATAAGGAGCTCTGGATATCAGCGTAGCCCCTGACACCAAATCTATATGGAAATCGACCACCCAATATGGTGGCAATCCCGGTAAGTCTTCTGGAAACACATCCATAAATTGTCTCACCACCAGAATCCCCTCAACTGTGATTTCCTCCTTCTAACCCCCGTCACTTGGTTCACATAACCAACATCCTTAGGTACTACTTCTGTATCAGTCTCAATTATCGCATTACCTTCCTCTCTCGGGCTCGTAAGTTCCTCTTGATATAAAATATTATCTCCACCGGGGGACCTCAACCTAACGGCTCTGGCATAACATTCTATAACCTCCCTATTCCTACTCAACCAATTCATTCCCAAAATTACATCATAATATTCCAGGTCAAAAGGTATCAAATCTACTTGCAGCTTTGACCCTGCTATCTTAATTTCACAATTCCTAAATAACCATCTACAACAAGTCGATTCTCCATTAGGCATACAAATAGTCATATTGAACACAAGGTTTATATGGCAGGTTCCTAGCAAAGGTATTCGAAATAAATGAATGTGAAGCACCAGAGTCAAATAACACATTAGCCACCGCTTTACATACAGGAAATCTCCCTAAAATCAAATTACCTAGTATCTCTTGCAGCTTTGGTACCTCCTTTGCTTCCGTTAACAACAAATAACTTCCCTGTCGCTCTTCCTTGACTGACAGGCTATACTCCCTTTCCGGTTCTACCTTGGCTCGAGCTTCCTTCGCCAGCTGTCAATAACAAAATATTTCCTAGTTTGTTATTTCCTCTTGACCTTCCCGTTTCCTTCCATAAGGAACATTCACCGATTCGGTGTCCAACATTTTTACACTTGAAGCACACCATTTGCCCTGAGCAATTCTTACCATAATGATTCCTCCCACAACGGTTGCACTTCCACTCTGTCCTTCCACCCTTACTTTTCCCAACTTTCCCTTTGAATTAAAATTGTGCTAACGCCTCTGTTCTCGGTTTCTGGAATCCTCCCTCCTTGAGCTTCCCTCCCTTCCTTTTCTTCCTGAACTCCTCACCCTTCATTTCTATTAGCTCCTGCTCTAGAGCTCGATCATATAGCTCTTCAAAAGATGTATATGACCTAATTCGCTTTTGGTACTTCAGATTCAGCCCTTCAAAGAACTGCATCATCTTCATTCTTTCATTGCCTACGAAATCAGGCGCAAATCGGGACAATTCCAGAAATTTCACTGCGTACTCCAACACTAACATCTTTGCCTGCTTCAGGAACAAGAACTCATTCTCCTTCATCCTCCGCAATGTCGGAGGGAAGAACTTATCTTTAAGCTTTTCAATGAACTCCGCCCAAGTAAAATCTGGTTGATGAGTTACTCCTTTGGTGGTATTCCACAACATATTTGCAGGTCCTTCCAAAGAGAAGGCAACCATTTTGACTTTCATGGTCTCCGGGTAACTGACCACATCAAGCAATTTACTCATGTATGTAATCCAGTCCTCAAATTTGATAGGATCAGCAAGAAACATAAATAGGGGGATTTTTACAGTTAAACATTTGCAAGAAACAAAGAAATTCAAAAATAAGAATGAATTGAGAATTACCTGAAAACCTCATTGATGGAAGAATTTCTCCAGAATTTCGGCGAGATCTTGTTATCTCTAAACAGAAACCCAGAAGATCTCAAAACCCGACGACACTCTTCCAAAACTCTTTCTCTCTCCTCAACTTTGCCCACTAAATCATTCGAAATCATAAGCGTTTATTATCCTTCCACTCAAAATTGGGAATTTTATTCTTAGCAAAACCAATCAATTTGAACAAAACTCGACCCACCAATTCTTAATTTTCGGATAATTTGAAGATTTCGGCATCAACCCAGAAAGAACCGGAAGTTTCACCGAAAAATAGAGTATCTGAAACTTCGTTTAAAGAGTGTCGTCGGGTTTTGAGATCTTCTCTTGAAACTGAAAAAATGGAGCCGAAGCAATTTCTCTCATCTTGCGAGATCCAGAAGCAATAAGCTGGGTAAAGTACTATTCACTTCCATGGATCGAATAATTCACTACCACAAACGATCGAACAACCGATAATTCACAGAGAAGACCCAAAAAACTTCATCGAAGAAACATGCACACTCACAGATTAGAGATACCATTGAAGCATTGGGAGAAAGAGAGAGAGTGTGTGAGAAAACGGCTACAGAGAAGAAGTGAAAGAGTGAATTTTTGGGTTTGAAAATAAATGGGCCTCGTGACCTATGTGCGTCGCAAGGAAAAAAAAGGTCTGGCGCAGATCAGATCCAAAATATGGCCTGATGCAATAATTCGTGACACGCATGGGCCCATTTGCGTCGGATGGGCTTAAAGATCCTACGCAAATCATTGCATACAGCCATTTGCATCACATTTAAGTTACCTTCGACGCAAATTGGTTTTCATGATTTGTGTCAAACATTGACTGGGGTCCGACGCACACGAAACTTGCACCCATTTGCTTTAATTTTTTTCGTCGAATGTATGGCACACCCGACGCATATAAAACATGATTTGCGTCGGAAGCCGTGAATGTCCGACGCAAATGATGCGCTCCTCCACTTCTGCGTCGATTTACCTGTTGTGCGACGCAATTGAGGAGACGCAAATCAACGTTTTTCTACTAGTGTGTCCATCCGTTGCTGGGTGGAATGATGTACTAAATTTTTGTGTCGAACCTAAAGCCTCCTGTAACTTTTCCCAAAAATGTGACCGAAATCGAGTATCCCGGTCAGAAATAATCGTGGTCGGAACTCCATGCAATCAAACAATTTCCCTGATGTATGCATCAGCTAACTGCTTCTTGCTCCACGTTACTCCCATGGAAATAAATCGGGTCGTCTTCGTTAGTCTGTCGACCACAACCCATATATAATCATTCCCCCTTTTTGATTTAGGTAACCCCGTCACAAAATCCATAAAGATTGAATTCCATTTCCACTCTGGTACTAGCAATGGCCATAGCAATCCTGACATCTTGTTCCGTTCAAATTTTACCTTTTGACAAATCAAACATCTTGCCACAAATTGTGATATGTCTCGCTTTAACCCTTTCCACCAAAAGTATTTCTTTACATCTTGAATCATCTTATCCCTACCTGGATGAACTGAATAAGCACTGATATGCACCTCTTTTTAAATCTTATTCCTTAATTCCTTGTCATTAGGAATGCACCATCTTCCATTTATCCGAACACTCCCATCAGCATATACTTGAAAGTCCTTTGTCTCATTCCTTTCTATCTTCGACCTTAACTCCTTAATAAAGTCATCATTTCCTACTTTTCCCGAATTTCCTCAAAGAGGGATGGTTGAATCACAAAGGCATTCAATTCTCCTTGTAATCCGTCCTTCGTAACTACCCGTAAATCCAATTGCACTAGCTTCTTATACAGCTCTTCTGGTACCGAGATCATCGAATTTCTCTCAACAAGGTCTTTTACTCAGAGCATCAGCTACTTTATTTGCTTTTTTTGGATGATATTGGATATCTATAACATAATCCTTGAGCAATTCTAACCATCTCCGCTGCCTTATGTTCATTTCTTTCTGTGTGAAGATGTATTTTAAGCTCTTGTGATCAGTGTAAACCTTACAAGCGACACTGTACAAATAATGTCTCCAGAATTTCAGTGTAAAGATGACTGCTACCAACTCTAAATCATGCACAGGGTAGATTTTCTCATGGGGTTTCAGTTGCTTAGAAGCGTAGGCTATAACTCGATGGTTCTACATCTGTACACACCTTAACCCTTCTTGGGAGGCATCGCTATACACCTCAAACCCTTCTGTTCCAGGAGGTAAAGCCAAAACTGGAGCGCTAGTCAATCTTCTCTTCAGTTCCCGAAAGGCCTTCTCGCGTTTTTCCGTCCACTGAAATTTTGTACTCTTCTTAATCAAAATCGTAATCGGCAGAACTATTTGCGAGAAATTCTCCACAAACCTTCTATAATAACCAGCAGCCCAAGGAAACTCCTAACTTCCCCCAACATTGGTGGGTGCAGGCCACTCTTTTACCGCTTTAATCTTCTCAGGATCCATTGACATACCTTCCTTGGTTACAACGTGTCCTAAGAACATTACTTTTTCCAACCAAAATTCACACTTACTCAACTTTGCGTAGAGTTTCTCTCTTCGTAATATTCCTAACACCTCCCTTAAATGTTCTTCATGCTCCTTGTGATCTTTGGAGTACACCGATATATCATCTATAAAGATCACCACAAATCGATCCAGCAAAGGCTTAAAGTATCTCTACATCAAATCCATAAATGTTGTTGGTGCATTAGTGAGTCCAAACGGTATCACCACAAACTCATAATGACCATATCTTGTTTTGAGCGCCGTCTTCGAAATGTCATCTTCGACTATTCGCATCTGATGATACCCAGACCTTAAACATATCTTTGAAAATACCCCTACCCCCTTTAACTGATCGAACAGATGATCTATTCAGGGTGACGGATACCTATTCCTTATCGTGATTTTATTGATTTCCCGGTAATCTATACACAATCTCATCGTACCATCCTTTTTCTTCACAAACAACATCGGTGCACTCCATGGAGATACACTTGGTCGCATAGAACCTTTCTGCAACAACTCCTCTAATTGCTTTTTCAATTCAACCATTTCTGCCGGAGCCATTCTATAAGGAGCTCTGGATATCAGCGTAGCCCTTGAGACCAAATCTATATGGAAATCGACCACCCGATATGGTGGCAATCCCGGTAAGTCTTCTGGAAACACATCCATAAATTGTCTCACCACCGGAATCCCCTCAACTGTGATTTCCTCCTTCTAACCCCCGTCACTTGGTTCACATAACCAACATCATTAGGTACTACTTCTGTATCAGTCTCAATTATCGCATTACCTTCCTCTCTTGGGCTCGTAAGTTCCTCTTGATATAAAATATTATCTCCACCGGGGGACCTCAACCTAACGGCTCTGGCATAACATTCTATAACCTCCCTATTCCTACTCAACCAATTCATTCCCAAAATTACATCATAATATTCCAGGTCAAAAGGTATCAAATCTACTTGCAGCTTTGACCCTGCTATCTTAATTTCACAATTCCTAAATAACCATCTACAACAAGTCGATTCTCCATTAGGCATACAAATAGTCATATTGAACACAAGGTTTATATGGCAGGTTCCTAACAAAGGTATTCGAAATAAATGAATGTGAAGCACCAGAGTCAAATAACATATTAGCCACCGCTTTACATACAGGAAATCTCTCTAAAATCAAATTACCTAGTATCTCTTGCAGCTTTGGTACCTCATTTGCTTCCGTTAACAACAAATAACTTCCCTGTCGCTCTTCCTTGACTGACAGGCTATACTCCCTTTCCGGTTCTACCTTGGCTCGAGCTTCCTTCGCCAGCTATCAATAACAAAATATTTCCTAGTTTGTTATTTCCTCTTGACCTTCCCGTTTCCTTCCATAAGGAACATTCACCGATTCGGTGTCCAACATTTTTACACTTGAAGCACACCATTTGCCCTGAGCAATTCTTACCATAATGATTCCTCCCACAACGGTTGCACTTCCACTCTGTCCTTCCACCCTTACTTTTCCCAACTTTCCCTTTGAATTAAAATTGTGCTAACGCCTCTGTTCTCGGTTTCTGGAATCCTCCCTCCTTGAGCTTCCCTCCCTTCCTTTTCTTCCTGAACTCCTTATCCTTCATTTCTATTAGCTCCTGCTCTAGAGCTCGATCATATAGCTCTTCAAAAGATGTATATGACCTAATTCGCTTCTGGTACTTCAGATTCAGCCCTTCAAAGAACTGCATCATCTTCATTCTTTCATTGCCTACGAAATCAGGCGCAAATCGGGACAATTCCAGAAATTTCACTACGTACTCCAACACTAACATCTTTGCCTGCTTCAGGAACAAGAACTCATTCTCCTTCATCCTCCGCAATGTCGGAGGGAAGAACTTATCTTTAAGCTTTTCAATGAACTCCGCCCAAGTAAAATCTGGTTGATGAGTTACTCCTTTAGTGGTATTCCACAACATATTTGCAGGTCCTTCCAAATAGAAGGCAACCATTTTGACTTTCATGGTCTCCGAGTAACTGACCACATCAAGCAATTTACTCATGTATGTAATCCAGTCCTCAAATTTGATAGGATCAGCTTCTTCGTCATAGGTGCATGGCTTATGAGCTGCCAAGCGCTCATAGAATTTCCCCTCATCGTCATTCTTATTTTGATCCTATTTTTCAAGTATTGCTAACAGTCAAGCATTCATTTCCTTCATTTCCTGTAAGTGCCTATCCTTGCTACTTTCGGCATCCACCGATTGGGGTGTAGCTCCTTGGCTTGTCATTTTCCTACATATTCAATTACAATATTCAGTTGGAATTTCACACATACTTCTCTTTATAATTGATGTGGATGTGATTCCACACTTTAGTGGAGTTTTAAATTTCCCAAGAATCTTGAAAGAAAGATTGGTTCTTGATGGTTTCTTGGTTGAATCTTTGATGAACAAACTCAAAATTCACTCGAACAAAAGGATAGTTCTATTTGATTGAACAATCCTGAACTTTCAAATAGGGTTTTGATTCAATCAAGTCACTCCTGGCCTAATTAATCAAGCACTAACTTCAAAACACTCCTGAATTGATGTTAATGGTTTGTAAGCACTTAAACTCACATGCAAGTAATTAAACTCACGAAATAAAATTTTCAATATTCTGTATGAAACGAATACAACCTATATATATACATAAAAATATATATATATATATTATATATATATATATATATATACATATACATATATATATATATACATATACATATATATATATATATACATATACATATATATATATATATATGGACGAAAAACAAACTCCTACTATACTTAGGACAAGTCCCTAAGTCATACTCCTACTCAAACTCTAAATAAGATTGAATCATGTAAAATCCATCGTTTTAAGAACGTAGGCAAAACCATGACTCCTAATACAACTCATATAAGAAATTATAAAGCAATAAAGATATGAAGAGTCCTAATAGTACTCAACTAAGCATGTTATCATACGCCAACTAGAGTTATAAAGCAATTAAAACACATAGTTTCCTAACAGAACTAGGGAACTACATAGGGAGTCCTAACAGAATTAGGACTACTTAGCAACCTTCATTTCTAAGAGAGACTAAGCACTTTGAATCCACATCATTCCCTCCCTCTTAGAAAAGAACTTGTCCTCAAGTTCCATTGCCATAACATAGAACCAAATCTGCACCACTCAAGGATGCACACACGTCATCTCCAAGCAAGACTTGGAAAGTGTCATAATTCTCCCTATGAACAACCTTGAATGGACCTTCTTCAATAGGCTCGGTTTTTCCCTTTGCATTGCTATGAAGCTTTTGAGCACTCAATGACAACCACACATAATCACCTATTCCGAATGGTGGCTTTTGCCATGCTTGTAAAACATGTTGCACCCTTTTCTTTTCCTTGCGTTGCTTGCGATTCATGCCCTTCATAGTGTCTTCATCTCCTACCAACGAAACCATAGTAGCCCCATCAGTAGGTTTTGACGCCACTTTGGGTGGTAATGGATGTAATCTAATCGTCTTGTTTTGGCTCGTTACAGTATAAACATTAGTATCTCCCTCATGACTAACCTTCCTATCAAACTGCCATGGTCTCCCTAGCAATAAATGACACGCACTCATAGGTACTACATCACACCATAGTTCATCCACATAACTCCCAATGGAAAAAGCTACAAGTGCTTGCCTCTTAACCCTAATTTCGGCACTATCATTGAGCCAATTTAGTTTATAGGGTCTAGGGTGATCTCTAGTGGGAAGTTTCAGTTTACATACCATGTCCGAAGAAACTACATTGGTGCATGATCCACTATCCACTATGACATTGCATGTATGATCTCTAATCTTACACCTTGTGTGGAAAAGATTCTCCCTTTGTTCCGCATTAGAAGCACTCTCAATGTGTAGGGTTCTCCTTATCACGCCAAGCATCCTATCCTCACCCTCAACCAAAGTATCTTCTTCCTCCTCCTCTTCATTCATCTCTTCGGGAATAAACTCATACAAATCCTCCTCCTTCAACTTCTCCTCATACGGCCTCAATGTAAGAGCTCTCTTAGTTGGACATTCACTTGCAATATGTCCCTTACCTTGGCACTTTAAACATCTCCTTCTACTATCAAATTCTTCTTTCGGTACAAACACCTTCTGTTTTTCTCCCTTCTTGTACTCTTTAGTTTGATAACTCGAACCTTTGCTCCCAACTCCAAATGTGGAAGAAGTGGTTTCATAAGTGTTTTGGAAAGAATTCCCTTTGTAAGAACTATTCGAACCAGCCTTGTATCCCGCACCAAAGTTAGGTTTTTGTTGCTCTTTACCTCTACTTTCGAACTTCAATGCTAGTTTATACACATCCTCAAAGGTTATGTAATGAGCTACATCAACTTGGTTTGCTATGTGCCTCGACAATCCCTTAATGTATCGCATAATCTTCAAGGGCTCCCTCTCTTGCATATCACAAACTAAGCAAAGCTTATCAAACTCCCTTGTGTACTCAGCCACACTCATGCTATCTTGCATCAAAGAGGTGAGTTTAATGTATTGTTCTTGCTCATACTCCCTAGGTAGAAACTTAGCCCTCAACTTCTTCTTTAAACTCGACCAAGTATCTATAGGTTCCTTCCCATCTGTCTCCTTTGAGCCTTGAACCCCTCCAGCCATGAAGATGCATACTTTGTCAATTTCATAGTTGCAAGTTTGTATCTTTTATGGTCATTATATCCTTTGTATTCAAACACCTTCTCTATTTGGCGAATCCACTCAAGGAAATCTTCAAGATCCGAATCCCCATTAATTTCAATCCCCTATCGTCATCATAGCTACGGTTATTGCTACTCCTCTCACCTGAATCTTCATCAGATCCCTCTTCTCCTTCGGGCCACATATTGTTCTTTTTCTTCATCACTATACTCGTAAGTGCATCGAGTCTAGTACCCAACACCCTCACCTGGCTAACCTCAATACTGAGTTCCCTAATAGCCTTCATGATTTTGGACTGCTCCTCCATGATTTTGAACTCCAAATTGTTGTTCAAAATCCGGAAAAACACCCTCGTACAACCCCTTACTTCTCTGGATAACAACTCCCTCAATTTGTGATGAAACTCCAAGAAATTTTAACACAACAAACTTCCAGATGTTATAAGACCCATCGAATTGGAATCACTCGAAAATTCGATCTAGAAAGCTCCCAGTAGCGAACAGAAATCACCTATGCCAGATTCCAGCGAAACTAACACAACTAACAAAAACCGTCTCGACAAGGTACCAAACGATCTCCAAATTTCACGAAATTTTAGGAAAGAAAACTAGACTTAACATAGTCCAATTTAGAATCAAGAAACTCCGAAAAATTCGTTTCCTAGTAGGAGAACAACACAGAACAAAACGTACTAATTTCTGGGTGAATATGGGACGAGAATAAGCACTCTTCTCCGTCTTTCTTTCTTGTAGCTCTGATACCAATTTGATGTGGATGTGATTCCACACTTTAGTGGAGTTTTAAATTTCCCAAGAATCTTGAAAGAAAGATTGGTTCTTGATGGTTTCTTGGTTGAATCTTTGGTGAACAAACTCAAAATTCACTCGAACAAAAAGGATAGATCTATTTGATTGAACACTCCTAAAATTTCAAATAGGGTATTGATTCAATTAAGTCACTCCTGGCCTAATTAATCAAGCACTAACTTCAAAACACTCCTGAATTAATGTTAATGGTTTGTAAGCACTTAAACTCACATGCAAGTAATTAAACTCGATCACGAAATAAAATTATCTATATTCTGTATTAAATGTATACAACCTATATCTATATATATATATATGGATGAAAAACAAACTCCTACTATGCTTAGGACAAGTCCCTAAGTCATACTCCTACTCAAACTCTAAATAAGATTGAATCATGTAAAATCCAACGTTTTAAGAACGTAGGCAAAATTATGACTCCTAATGCAACTCGAATAAGAAAATATAAAGCAATAAAGATATGAAGAGTCCTAATAGTACTCAACTAAGCATGTTATCACACGCCAACTAGAGTTATAAAGTTAAAACACATAGTTTCCTAACAGAACTAGGGAACTACATAGGGAGTCCTAACAGAACTAGGACTACTTGGCAACCTTTATTTCTAAGAGAGACTAAGCACTTTGAATCCACATCAATAATTTCACTTGATACATTTATTTCATCATTTATTTCAACTTCACATATTCAGTACATACACATTCTTGTTTCACAATTATACCAATGTACTCATCCTTCATGCATAAATTCCATAATAACATGGCAACTCCTCTCATTATCTATTTTATATACTGCATACAAACATGCTGGGGCTTATTATACATAAACTTAACATTAGCATAAAGAAAACACATGATGGCCAGCTTCCTTCTGCTTATTTCCGCTCCTTGGCTTTGTTCACCACTTAGTCCAACCTACACGGGTCATAGTAGTAGCCACTATCGTCACTACTAATAGACGGGGTCTCCAGAACGTAATCAGGGCCACAAGTCTTACATCCTTCCTCAGATCCATAGGTAGTATTTGATTGGGACGTATAAGTAGTACTTGAACTTCGTGCGGTTGGTTTCTCGAGCTAGAACGACTCTTAATTCCACTAATCGACTCTGACTAACCTCCATACATCCTAGCCTCCTATCCTTCCTCTCTATGAGCTATTCGCTCATACATCTCCCTCTAGTGAGGATCATTTGGGTAAATTTACCCCTATTTTTGGCGCTCAAGAGTAATATCCATTTTTTGCCTAACTTCTTCTATGGTGCCTTCCCATCTTATGAGACTCTTATCGATATTCTCCATAGTCACCCCATGCCCCTAGATTGCTCCCGTAGCCACATACAATTTTAACAGACTCCAGTAGACTCTACGGAAACTAGCCCGTGGCTCACAGGCCGATAATGTTTTAATTATAGGATATGCTTGGATTCGTGTCCAACAGTAATGATTGTTGCTAACAGGGCCCATAACCTCATTCCATTCTCGAATATGTTCTAATACTTCATTAGCATGATCAATCGCATCATCCCACCACTTTCCTACCGGGGCGTAGGTGTCTGGTTCCTTCAGATAGGGTACATTTTCACTTGCGCTCTCACTTGATCTACTTGAAGTCATCTACACAAAATTTCTAATATTTATACAGATATCACAAACATGCCCTGTGCACATAAACACACATTAATATCATCACATATTCACATCGTCTCAAAATGTTGTCATTTTTTTTTTAAAATATTCTTATAAATATATATATTGTTACTCATGGTTTTGAAATCAAAATACTTAATTTTTGAGTTTTAGAAATGTTTGCTCTGATACCAAGTGTAAAGACCCTCCCTAAATAGCAGCTTAAGTAGGACTAACTATAATTAATTAAGGAATTAAGCTACTAATTAGAGATGCTGTTAGTGCAGAATTTTGCACCACCCCCTCGGGGAGTTAGGAAATCTGAAAGTACCTAAGCATAGTTGTGAAAACAAACTAAATTATTTAATTATTTGAACATAGTCTAATTAGTTAGATAACCGAGCTCAAAACATAAGTTACAAAACATTGTTAATATTATACAAACGAGCATATCGCAGCGGAAATTCACATAACACGAACACTTCCAGACAAAGTTAATCTTGACCTTCAGATTACTCCTGCAAAACAGTTGAATATGCCCCCACCAGAACAGGCTCAAGAGAACAAAATGGTCAGCTTACGCTGGTACACAAGTCCCACAAATTCCAAAATAATAAGGTGGTTGAAAATAGGTTTTACTTTAATATAACAACATAATCGATGTCTCAAACACTTTCATTTTGTTTTATCACAAAGATACTTTTTTCCCTTTAAATATTGTAAAAGTAACAATAGCATCATGAGTATATTGAGTAATCTTCCATAAAACTATCCATGAATAACGATTATACCCTTCTTAACTATCACTTAAAAAATTTCTATACACATCTTAAAATATTTTTAACTCTGGGAAGGAACACGAATGGAGGGCAAAGCCACTTCTCCAGACTTTTGAGGGACGTCTCCCCACCTTTTCTTATTTCCTGCTTGCAAGACTTCTAGGTCATGACCCTACATACAGGAGCAATACTCACTCTAAACGCATAATGAGCAAACCCGCTCCGTGAGTTCACTGCTTAGGCATCTACTTCCCTTCTAAAATTAAACTTTTAATATATATATATATATATATATATATATATATATATATATATATATATATATATAAGAAACTTATACTCAAATATATAAGAAACTTATACTCATATACTTAATGGTATCAACTTCTAGAACCAACTTAACTTATCAAAACAAGTTTCATAAAACAACTTAACTTATACTCAAATACTCAAACAAGTTGTTCATCACTGCTTAGGCAGCTATGTCAAGTTCAACCGTTGCGGAAAAGTGACTTAACAAGGGTTCGAAAGGATATTGAAATTAGTCGAGGTGGTTAAAATAAGTGCTTATCATGGCATGGCAGCATGTAAAGATTTTATACATAGGCTCTTGAATATATGAAAAGATTATGCCACGCAAGTAAACATATGTCAATTTCACGGTTTTTGGTTTTGTGTTAAGAATAGCGGTTTATATGCGAAGTCATTTGTAAGTTTTATGTTTAGCCAAGGTTTTGGTGTATAACTTAGTAGATGTATAGATGCAGTAGGTGTTAATCACTCGAAAGCATTTGAGAAACCAAAGGAACAAGGGTTAATTGATTAACTTGGAAAGCAACTAAGCAGAAATCGGCTTTTTAAGTGTTCTTACTTCTCAAACGGAGGTTGTACGTGGCATATGATGAGGAAATGAATTAAAGTCTTATTTGATAATCAAGATATGAATTTTTTTAGAAGTATATCATGAAAGACCAGCAACAATTGAGACCATTTATCAAGATACAACCAAGGTAACAGCAAGGTTCAATCGATTTTATAGGAACTTAACATGCAACGATTTGTATCTTGGAAATCATTTCCAAAAATCCACATGCAATACTTTGAAATAAACTACTTGCAACTTATTAGCAAATTAGTAGGTTTTCATCACAATACATATTCGAACATCACACAATTCCCACCAAACAAATGCTACACAAACAAACTAAGAAAGTAAGGGTTTGAAGGGTGGTCCTTGTGTACCTCAATCCGGTGTTTAGGAATTAAATCTTCTTTAACCACTTTTAGCATTTCTCCAGCAACTCCTTAATACCTTAGATAAAACATTCATAACTTAAAATTCAGCAATTAACCCAAAGTAATCAAGTTTCAATCTAATAAACCTCATAAGTGTTGGAATTCAGCCACAACTCACCTTTCTTAATTTTCCTTGATGCTACTGAAGTGTAACCTCAAAACTAAAGATTTCCCAGCATAGAGAACAACTTGAGGAGCCTAGGAAAACAAATGCATGCAACTTCCAGAGCTAAAATCCAAAGGAAACAAGCTGCCAATAGTAGCATTCAGCTCGCCAGAAATTGCTTGAAGAAAGGGGAGGAGTGTTGTGTAGTTTTTGTTGTGTGTTGTGAAATGAAATATGATGAAATGAATTATGGGCCTTGGCCACATATATATGGAGAATGGGTAATGGCAAAATAGTGATTTTGGTTTAGTATTAGGGGTAAAGACGTCATTTTCCTTGCTTAGGAATAAACCAGAATATTCAAGGCTCTTAACTTTGGATTATCTACTCAATCACTTCCTAATCCTTAATTATTCTTAACTAAATTTCAGCTCTATCTTATACCTTAATGGAAGTATATTGACTTAATTAGTCCTTAATCTCACTTCCCAGGATAACTTAGAAAGAGCAATATTAATAACTACTACAAATCCCATAACTCTAGAACGAATTCAATGCTTCTAACGTAACTCATAAATTACTCAATTATCACATAGCTCATGTTATTTGTTAGCTAATAACACATAATATCCACATTTGCAACAAAATTCACATAGTGGTCACCTTAGTTCATCAATTTTTTTTTCAAAACGTAACAATTACAGCTTAAATAATAAGTATTAGCTTAATAATCTCGGATTATCGGTTTTAATCCTAGCTTATGAAGTCAGGCTATTACAGTGCCGGAGTCTCGCGCTTCTCTCTGGTCGTCGCCGCTGCTGTCATCTCCTCTGCTCGCCGCCGTTTGTTTCTCTCACCAGCACTCTCCTCCTCTTGTTTTTGTCGTGCGACCACTGCTGCTAAGCGTGTCGATGCCGAAGCTCCGGTTTACCTCGCCGCCATTCTGGACTACCTCGTCGTTGAGGTATATTCTCTCTCGTCTCTTTTGATTTTAAGTTTTTACTTGATTTTGTTAGTTTTTTGATGATTTTCGTGGATCTAGGGTTTGAAATTGGTGTAGTCGTGCAATCGCTTGAGTTTCTTTTGTTATTGATTTAAGTTACTCCGATTCTTGCATTTTTTTATCGTTTGTTTGATTCATTTTGTTGAATTTAGGGTTGGGATATTCTTTAGGATCTTAAAAAATCTTACTTTGAATTACATAATTGTTCTTCATTATGCAATGAATTTCGGCTTGCGAATAACACTTCGAAATATCCATAACTAATTTTAGCACTTCGAAATATTCACAACTACTTCAATTTAATGGTTAAACTAATACAATTAATCCTGCTAATTTTGAACTTTCAAGTACTATGTTCTTTTTAAATTCTGCATCATCTATAGAATTATCTAACAAGAATATACTATTCCAAAGTCCAAAGTTTTGGATTCTCCGATAATTGAAGTCTTAATCTCTTATTAAAGGAGAGCCTAATAATGTCACTTACAAATGTAATGGCTTCTATTATGGGAACTTTTAACTTGGATTAATGTGGCAACCCATTATGTAATATGGGCTCTAAATTCGAAAAGTGTGTTTGAACTTCATATAGTATGAAGTCCTTATGTTACTATCGCATACAATAGTTGTTATATCTTGTCCATCTGAGGATCAACATGATTTATGCGCTAGTTTAGGAAGGAAAAGAAGTAGAGAATGCGAAAATTGGATATGAGTGTCATATATGGTGTTACCAAGAAATATATGTCTTAGTAGGTGGTTATTTATTTATTTATTTATTTATGTATTAGGTATCTGTTGCGAGCTATGTGATGTGACCTTTGGCGTGTTTCTTTGTTTTTCACATCTATTACCGTATTAAAAACGTAATAAAAAAGTTCTCCATTTATCTGATTTACTTTTGTCAGAAATTATGCTCTTAGCTCTTAGTTCATTTCATAGCTAGCTCTTGTATCTAGTATTCTCTTTCACTTGTCCTGGCCCATGTCATCATGTTAATAAGATTTAGAACTGCAGTATTGACTTATTGTGACCAACTTTGCCATCATATAATTGGTGTTTTAATTTAATGGATTTATGTTATTGTTTCACTCTAATTATGGTTTCATGCTTATAAATCAGTTTTGAAGTTTTGTACATTCTGAAATGGGATAAACTAGAGTACTTTCATGCCTAGGTGTACTTCATTGAAGGTGAGGCACTACTAAGGGAAATTGAAAAAATTTGATGTATTACAGAGTTCAAGGAGTAAGTTCCCATCTGTAAAATACTCTCATCTGGTACTTCTGTTTTGTTTTGTAATATTGGCCCTAATACATTATGTTTGTAATTAACAACTTCTTGCACCCTACTGATACCAAGGATCCAAAGCTACATTTGTGATCAGTGGTTATGCAAGGAGGAAATTATGTATGTTGATGCCAAGGACCCAAAGGATGCAATAGACTCGGTGAAAGGCGGCCACTACTAATTGGAATTCATGAACTATTTGTCTTTCTACAGATGAGTGATTTTATTTCTCACTCTTTTTATATTGCGTTCTTTTCCAGTTTTGTTTTAGAAATTAAAACCCTTTTATCCGAAGTTGATTGTTCGAGGTTGAACCTTATTTATTATTCCCTTTCCGCTTGGTTGAAGATGATTGTTCGAGGAATTAGTATGGGCATTGTAGACCCCTTTGCGATCATGGTGCTGGTTTTGTTGAATTATTTTTGGCTTTTATTACTTGCTTCATGCTTCATGTTTGTCTTGATGTGTCTTGTTGATTTTTTGTCCTTTTCCTTTGGTGGGTTTTTTTTCTCTCTCAATATTATGATTGATTATGCTTTAAGTTGAAATCGAAGATGTTTAATTTTCTAATTGTCACATGTATGAAGTAGGTTCACTATGTATTAAGTGAAGTCAATAGCATATCGGTCAACGCCTTTTTCAAATGGAATGATTTGAGTGAGCATTTGTAGGTGTTGCGATGTTTTGCCATGTAGAATCAGCCTAATATGCATAGACACATTGCATTAAAATGAACAATTTTTTTAAGAAATTGTATGTATGCCAAATTTCATATGTGAAGGTCTAAGAAATTGAGGTAAATATCAGGCTTTCTACACTTTCTCAAGGCCTAATTTTTTTTGAGCAAAAAATCTTTGTTTTTGAGGAATATATATTTTTCCCTTTTGGTCATGTGCTAGCCAATCAACTAATATGTTTTATTTAACTCAAGGGGCATTTTGTGATGTTCATGCTGTTCTTGCTATTGTATGTGCAATGTAATAGTTTTCTCTGTATTTAAAGCTCTTAATATTGGGTTTTGTTGCTATTACCTGCTTGTTGCTTCAATCCTTTATGCTACCCCATGGAAATGCACTTAAGTCTCTACTTCCTCATAATGAACTTGTCCTGAGTGTTAATAGCAGCTTTTCGTCGAGCCAATTATTGGTTAAAATAGAAAAAGAGGATGGGATTAATCCTTCAAATCGTGTAGGAGTAGTAAAACAAGATAATTATAAAATTGATGATGGATTTTTAGAGAGTGGCAATGCATCTAGGATATAGATAGAAGTATACATGATGGACCTCTTGGATTTGACAGGCTTTCAGGCCAGAATTTGGCGGGTGACATCCATAGAAATAGCTCCGAGGTGGAGTTGAATCATGTTGGTAAAATTGAGCATATAGTAGGGCTGGAACATCAAATTTTGCATGAGAGCAGTTTGGAATTGACTGAGAGTTCTACTTCTAATGCATAAGTAAACTTGGATTTATGTTATTGTTTAAATTTATTTACGGTTTCATGCTTATAAATCAGTTTTATACTTTATGCAATGGGATAAAATAGAGTACTTTTCTTATGAGAATTATTGTTATGCAAGGTGTACATTGTGTTTTAAATTTTACTCATCAACAACAACAAATACCACTCATCTTGATATCAGTTAGTTGCTTTTTATGCCTAAAATTACAATCTTTATGCTTTTGGTTTTATATTTTGAATTGTTATGAATGCTGAATGATTTTACATGCTTCGAAATAAAAGTCTCAATATGTTGTTTCAACATAGTTCCTGCAATTAACAGCTTATATGCTGCTTTGGGTTCTCCAATACTCCCTGGATGGGTTGCTAGAGCAGGAGATCCATGTATGGAATATTTGATTGAATGTAATTTTTTTGTCATATATGGAACATAGCTCATGTGTCGCTTATTTGGTTAAGTTGGGGGTTGATTTAGAAACTTTTATTAGTGTATATCTTTGTATATTGTATTATGAGCATACTTTGTATAATAACTTTAATTTCTATCTATATATAGATGTTTGTGTGTCAATTTAGCATTAAAAAGCAATATTTTTTTTCAATTTGTTAGGGTCACAAGGGTTGCGGTTTTTGCTAAACCATTAAGGGTTGCGGTTTTGTTGAAAACTGCAACCCTTAATTATTTTTGTTAAGGGCTGCTATGCCAAGGGCTGTAACAGGTAGATGAAGGTTACAGGGGTAAAATAGTCTTTTCCCTCCTATCATCATGAGTTGTTGAACAATATAAAAGGGGAACAATCCTATCATAAAGGGGTACTGAATATTTCACATAGATCTAGAGCCTCTCTCTCTGCATTGGTTTTCTCTCTTTACCTCAATCATTTAACGACTTGAGTGTCGGAGGGGCTATGCCAGAAACAACTCAGGGGTAGTCTAACCTTCTTTCGCAGGATTTCGGCATAAGGATATTGGAGCTCGGACGTACCTTTTTGGGGCCCACAACAAATCTCACAAACTATCACAATCTCTTAACTTCTTAACAGAAACATACCTAATCTAAAATAGGATTTCGGTTTTTTTTTTTACTTATTTTCAGTTCAGTTAGTCTATGTATTTCAATTTCTCTCAGTTTAATTTAGTTCATTTCAATTTCTGTGAGTCCAAAAGAACGAGCTCCCTGGTAACATGCAATGCCACGAACCACAAACGCTTCCCGATCTTCCATATTAGAGAAATAAAAGAAGAAGATTTTCCCAAATTTCTGCACTTCGAGGCTGCCCCTGGTCAGCCACTTCGATTGAACCCAGTTCCTAATTACATCTTCACTAAAATCCCTGTAATCCCTAAATTTTGCAGGAACCGCAAACTTGAACTTATTCGCATCCATTGATTTATCTGATTCTTGAACTTGGATTTTCGGCCCTAACCGACATATTCCTTCCACTAAGCGCATCTTGAAAGTTGAAATCTTCTATATCTACAAATTAGTAATTACCTCTTCCAATAATTCTACGGGGTTTCACTATTTACGAAAATTCGTAGGTGCGCACGAAAGTATCTTCCTCTAGGTGAGCACGGTCTCCAATGAACATCTGCAGTTTTCCAATGAACATTTGTGGAACCCACCTCAATTTCTCTTTCCTTAAAATTTTCACCCTATGTACGTTGTAAACCAATAAACATCAAGATTATTCCAATGGACATTGTAGTCTAAGGAACACACGCTAATTTTCATTGAACATGTGCAATTTTAGAATGAACATTTGTAATACCCACCTCAATTTCTCTTTCCTCAACTTTTTAACCCCATGTGTGTTGTAAACAAATAAACATCCAGTTTATTCCAATGGACATTGTAGTATAATGAACACGCGCTATTTTTTTATTGAACATTTGGAATTTTGGAATGAACATTTATAAGAAATTTAGTGTGATAAACACATTCTTTTCTGTTGAATGAACAATTGCAATTTTGGATTGAACATTTTCGCCTAATTTCAAAATTCAGTATGTTTTCGAATTTTAAAAATTCAAAATTGCCGCTGATTTTCAAAATTCAAATTTCAAAATATTTTTCAAATTTACTATTGTTTATTTCTCACTTCATTAACATATTGTTGATTCAAATGTTAGTTTGTTCATCCAAGTCTTCAAAATGTTCTTTCAAATTACTTATATGTTCATTGTGATAAATATTTATGTTGTCATTACTTATATGTTCATTAGAGATGAACAAATGTTCACTTTATTAACATATTGTTGATTCAGATGTTAGTTTGTTCATCCAAGTCTTCAAAATGTTCTTTCAAATTACTTATATGTTCATTGTGATAAATATTTATGTTGCCATTACTTATATATTAATTGGAGATGAACAAATGTTCTTTCCGTGCATTTTTGAACCCGCGTTTTATGTGTTTGTTGCTGCGTTTTGGATGGTGCGCACCATCCTCTACCTACAAACGTGCGCAGCATCGACGGACTGCACTATTTATGTATGACTGAGGCCTGAGGGTGCAAGTTATAGTTGTAGTTATAGTTAGAGGTGTCAAATCAGTTCAACAGTTCAGTTATGGTTATATCCAAACAGTTCAGTTCATATCAATTCAGTTTACAATAGCTAAAATTATTAACAGTTCAGTTAACAAACTTTTCAGTTCAGTTTAATTCAGTTATTTTTCTTTCCAGTTTCAGTTCAGTTCAGTTGTAGTTTAAACCAGTTTTACCCGAACAGTTAAACCAACCAACGGTTGAATCCATAGCAGTTAAAACACGTTGCAGTTATTTTCAGTTTTGTTTCAGTTTATTTCAGTTATTGCCGAAAACCACATAAGTTCAACAATAATCGCATCGGTTAGGGTAGAAGTTAGTCACATTCTTGTATTTGTTCGGAAAAAATTGAACTTCATGCCGGGTTTTGGCCAACTGTTTTTTTGGGTTCGGTTAAAACTAATGTGGCAAATAAGTGTAGTATGGCACTTGCCTTGAAAACAAGCGGTTGTACTTCCCAAAAACGTGTATGAAAGTGACATTGATATATGTGTACTTTACTGATATATTCGACAATTTGGAATAAGACAATTTTATATAAGTCGATATTCAAACTTTTAGTTATATTCACATCATGTTTGGTTAAACGTCTCATATCAGTATAAATTCTTATAAACTTTCTCGAAAGACGAGTTAGACATTTTTTTAAAAGCTGGTTAGATCAATGTCTTACTATAACAATATTAGATCAATGGATTAATATAATTATACTAGTCATTAAGCTCTTTGCATTTGATAACTGAAAACATATAATCGACGTAAAATAAGTTAATATTGGATTAGATCAAGGTATCTATGTGAATTGAAAAGTTAAAGCACGATAACAATACTCCATTTAAGCTAATCGTTAACAAGTTATATTCAATTTGAAACTCATATATCTGAGCTAAACTGAAAGAAATTAATATTACATTAGATGAATAATGTATCAACGTAAGTCGGTAAAGTAATTGAAACTCAAAATATTTACCTGAATTGAAACATGTTGTTATTAGAATGAGTGTATCAATGTAAGTCGATAAACTAATTCAAGATAATAACAACACTATACTTAAGTTAATCCTCTTCAAGCAAGATCCTCATATGAAACGAGAATTTGTATATGTAACTGTAAGGTCTATTACTGACTAAGGCTTGTTATAGCTTATACAAGTTCACTTAAGTGAATACAATCAAATTATTATAAAGCTGAGTAATTATTGGATAAGATTAATGTAAGATGTAAGTCGATAAGGTAATTGAAGAATCCAAAACATCATTTTAGTTTATTTTCTTATGTGGATTTCATTTCAAAAAAAAAAAAAAATCTAATTTAACTGAAATAATTCCTTCTTTAGATAAGATAAATGTATCAATATAAGCAGATAAGTTGGTCCAAGATAATAATAGTACTCTTAAGTTATTTGTCTTTATGTGAAGTGTATTTCGAAAATAAAAACATCTTATTGAACTTAATTAAGTTATAATTCGCATAATATCAATGTGTTAATGTTAGTAATAAGCTTATTCAAGATAAAAACACTCCATTTAAGTTAGTCATCATAAACCTGTAGTCATTTCAAAACTTTGAACATCTACTTGAATTGAAAGTAGTTATTATTGGATGAAAGGAATGAATGAATGTAACTCGAAAGACTATTATAAGATAAAAATATTCCATTAATGTTTAATATAAGATAAAATTAATAGCTATAGGAAAAAATGTAGTGTTGGACTCAAAGACCACACTAGAAAGTGGAAGTTTACATATTTGATAAACTAGAAAAACACCTAAAATAACCAAACCCTTTCGAAAAACAAAAACAAACCTTTTAAAAAGAAAGGCAAAAACAATAAAAAAATATGTTTCTCCTTGTAACTAAGTGAAGAGTGATGCAGCATGCAGTATGCAGACATGCAGTGAGATGTGGCCTGTGACTCGTTGCTCAATGCAAATTAAAAATTAGAAAAAGTATTATTTGTATTTTGTACTACATAATTGGTGGAGAAAATGTAGAAGCACGAATACATATAACTAAGAAAGAGGAGAAATGAAAAAGCAACTGTGAGCTGCATGTGGACCGTGAAACACAAAGAGCAAAGTGAAATAGGACTATAGGAGTATCCCGCATCGGTACAACATAGTAAGCGCGCGTGCTCAATACTCTATAAAACAAACATTTGATTAAGCTATCCCTTATAGTTATAGCTGGCTTGTTTGGGCTATGTAATTAACAAGTTAAACAATTAGGATTTTAAAGTATAATGTTTGGGCCTCAAAACCTGACTTTTCAAGCTCGAGCTGAGTGGTAAGTTTTGGAATCGAGTTGAAGCCAAGTCCAATATTTCAAGCTCGGTGAACTTTGAGCTCGAGCTGAGCCTTATACCATATGTTTTTGATCCGAGCCTAGTCAAGTTCGGTCTTGGTTCGACTCGTTAATACCCCAAATTTGACCTTTTATATTTTGTTATTGTACATATCTTTGATTTTTGTTATGCTTGGATGGCAATAATATAACTTCATTTTTTCTTTGTTTTTTGAGTTACTAATTATTTATTTTCTCAATTTGGAAGCCAAATAGCAAGCCATGTAGCAAGAAGATATTTTTGTGAAGCTTTGGAGTTGTTTTTAGTTTAAACAATACTCCTTTTGTAACTATGTTGTAATTGATTGAATTTTAATTTTTTGAATTGGTAGTATCTACTTGTAAATTTTGAATAATGTGACTTTTGAATTTCAATAAATAAATGTCTATTGATGTTACCTATTATTATTGCAATATATTCACATCTTTCAAGTTATATGTTGTTTGTTAGAAAATTCCTCGTTCAACTTATAAGTGAGTAATTGAAATATCATGTATTCATATTACCTCTTATTTTAGTTATAACAATACATTCATATATTTCAAGTTAAATTCACATCTTCCAAGATATAACTTACTCCTTCCGTTTCTTTTAAATCTACACACTTTTTTTTTTGGTCTACATGTAGTTTTTTCTATTATTGGTAACATGTCACATTTATTTTTTCCTCTTTTTCCACCCATGTCATCAACTTTTTAATATTTTAACTTATTTTTTAGTACTTTTCAGTTTCTCTCTCACTTTTTTTATACTTCATCATTGGTTTTCCCCCAAAGTAAAGTGAGTAAACTAAAAAGAAACGGAGGGAGTATAAGTTATATGTTACTCCATTCGTCTATATTTATTTGTGACGCTTCTATATTGATAAATCAAACTATCAATGTTGACCAATTATTTTGATTTTTTCTACATTAACTTTTGCCACTAACATGTTAATAGTTTCATATAGCTATAATGTCATAAATTCATATGTTAATAATAAAATTTTCATGATAAATTTTCATGTGAGAGTATATCATAAAGTTGGGTAAAATGTAAAATTAGTGAACTTGACATAGTTGAAAATTATCAAGAAATTAAGTTATATGTCATAAATTCAAGTGCTAATAAAACATTATCATGATAAAATTTGTATGTTAATTGGAGTACTATCATAAATTTGGGTAATATGTGAATTCGGTTCGGGTACAATTAAAAATCAGTTTAAAACAGTTAAAATCGGTTTCAGTTCAGTTCAGTTTCAGTTTCAGTTTGAATCAGTTCAGTTAATTCAGTTACATATTCAGTTCAGTTGATCGATCAACTTTTCAGTTTTTCACATTTATTTTCAGTTACAGTTTGTTTCAGTTCAGTTGTAGTTCAGTTTTGGTTTTTCACTTACCGTTTATTTCAGTTTCAGCTCAGCATTTTTCAGTTGATTTTAGTTATAGTTACTCCCAGTTTAATTTAATTCAGTTCAAATTTCAACGAGTAGTTCATTAACCAAACTGACAGCTCTAGTTATAGTAGTTAGTGGAGGGTTTTATTTTTTGTGAAGGCTAGAGGGAGAGGCTCTCAGGCTCAGCCTCTCACACTTTAGAGAGAGACCCGATTTTCCATCATCAAATGACCTTTTGGCTTCCCCCAGTTTGATGAACACAGAAAAGTGAGTAGTTTGTAGGTGAGTCGGCAAATCAAACTTCTTCGACGAGATAGGAAACTTGTATAACCGGAAAATTTGAAGGTGAGTAGTTTCTAGTATAAGTTAATAAGATTGAAAAATCTTGGTTTCATTCACATATATGAGCGAGAAGTGAGATATCTAGGTAAAACTTCTCCTACATTTGTAAAGCTAATTTATTTGTTTAGTTTTGTTTTTCTTCAGATTTTTGGGGGTTCAGATTTGTATTAATTTCTATCAGGTTAGTGCTGAGAAATTGAAATATAAAATGCTTGCTTTGTTCCATCCGAGAAGTGTTAGGCAGTTGATAAAATGCCATCAGAACACTGCTTTTCTTGCTACTAATGCTTTTAATTCAACCTCTAAATCATGTGTTTCAATGGAAAACAACAATGGAGAGATTGAAAGAATTACTAAAATTATCAATGATCACCCATTTCCTGACATCCCACTTGAGTCTACCCTCCTTCTCCATATTCCTCCGTCCAATCTTTCACCTGGGTTTGTGGAGAATATTCTCGGTCGCCTGTTCTCGTCGAATACGAATGGTGTTAAAGCTTTTGAGTTCTTTAAATTCACCCTTCGTTATTCGGAGTTGCCGCCTACTTCAGATGCAATTGATAAGACTTTACACATTCTTACGAGAATGCGGTATTTTGATAAAGCATGGGAAGTCATGGAAGAAATTGTCAAGTTGGATTCTTCGTTGTTGACCCTTAAGTCAATGGGTATTTTTTTGTCTAAGATTGCTAAGTATCAGACTTATGAAGATACACTTGGAGCGTTTGAGAGGATGGAGAAGAGTGTGTTGGTTGGAAGACAGTTTGGAAGTGACGAGTTTAATGTTTTGCTTCGTGTGTTTTGCACCCAAAAACAGATGAAGGAGGCAAAATCTGTGTTCAATAAAATGTATTTACGTTTTCCATCAAACACCAAGACCATGAATATTTTGCTTTTGGGTTTTAAGGAATCAGGTGATATTACTTCGGTTGAACTATTCTACCATGAAATGGTGAAAAGAGGTTTTAAGCCTAATAACGTCACCTATAGCATCAGAATTGATGCTTACTGCAAAAAAGGCTGCTTTGATGATGGATTGAGACTCCTTCAAGAGATGGAACATGCGAATTGCTTGGCAACATTAGAAACAATTACTACTTTGATTCATGGGGCAGGCATTGCTAGAAATGTGAATCGGGGATGGGAGTTGTTCAATAATCTATCTACAAGAATGCTATGTCCTGATGTTGGGGCTTATAATGCGATGATAAGCGTTCTTGTGAAGTGTAGACAGGTGGATTCTGCCGTGAACTTGATGAATGAAATGGTTGAGAAGGATATGACTCCTGATGGCATAACTTATCACACCCTGTTCCATGGCTTAATGAAGTCAGATGGTATTGAGGCTGTTAGAAGTCTTTACGAGAAAATGGTGTTGCAAAACTTTGTTCCAGATACACGTACGGTGGTGATGCTAATGAAATTCTTTTGTGGAAATCGCCATGTGGATTTAGGCTTGAATCTATGGGACTACTTGATGGAGAAGGGTTCTTGCCCACATGATCATGCATTAGCTCTTTTAGTTACAAGTTTGTGCTCACATGGGCGGGTCCAAGAAGCATTTGAATGTGCTAAGCAGATGTTAAACCGAGGGAGGCATATAGGTATACCAGTGTTCCACATGTTAGACAGGTTTTTGCGTGAAGCAGGTCAGGTAGACAAATTAAGGAACCTTACTGAAATGATACGGAAGTTGGGCAGCATTTATCCCCAATCAAGAGGACATGCTCTTGGGCTTTCTACTTTATTGTGTTGACATACCGTTGTCGATCCCAAGTGTTCTTTGTGTGTATGGAATGCCTGTGTGACTGATATGACCAGAACCATAGCTCACACATTGCCTTTTATAATACAACTTCAAGTAAAAGGACATTTAAGTTATGTGACAGCATTAATGGGAGAAGATGCTAGGGAGACGACTTTTATAACACCCCAATTCTTCTAATGTCTGCTCACATGAAGGGTTTTCAACAAAGGGCATACAATAGTCTATTATGCTTGAATGATCTGAGAAGTAGACCACGTGCCACTAAAGAAGAGGAAAAGTCATGGAACTGGGTCTGTTTTGAGGAAGACTGCTAGATATGGTCACAAAGGTCAGAAGGCTCATGGCACTATGAAGTTTGGCGACAAGGGTGGTCAAACCACGTGTCACTGCCGTCTCCTTAGGCGACGGTTTAAGAGCTCATTTAGCCTCACGTTTCCGGTGATGTGAGTTTTACTCTTTCACTTTTATTCTACTTTCTTTGGGTATATATGGCTACTCAGATCTGAGTTTTCTACATACTTGAACAATGGATTTTGCCTTTATGTTTAATCTCACTGCTTTTGGTTTTATGAGGAAATAAGGTTATTAAATGGTATACCATAGGTATTTCTATTTTTGAGCTTCTTCTAACGACCTATGCATTTTGTTATCATTTCCAACCGGACGATCCATTAATCCAACTGGCAGAAGATTAGAAATGATCAACTTTTTTGATTTCTGTTGGAGATTAGGAATCGATGGACTTCCGATAGGACATTAGGACCCATTTTACTGACGGGATTCATTACCACTTTAGCTACACTAGCAGCTTGGCCAGTTACTCGAGATTCTCGATTGAGAGTAAATTGTTCAATGCATTTATCCTAGTTGTAGAATAAACGCTTATCAGGTTCAAATTATGTTAGAATATCATGGCCGCCAATGCCTCTTAAAAAGGTATGTGCACTGACCAATTTTGATTGTAGGGAAGCTCCTTTTGATATGCCCTTGATTGTAATGGCATAAATAGAGTCAGATATTCTTGCTCTTTCACCATAAATATCGTCATTACCATTGCCTTCATATTTACCATGTGCCGCAAGCTAGGGTGCGGCTAGACATATCATGTATGCAAATTTGGCCCTGGCATGTGACAGAGGTTGTTTCCTTTAAGCCTCTTTAGTAGACTACTAATTGGTCAATGACTTCACTACTAATAGGAAATAGTGGAATGGTTGCCAATATTATAAATTAGGGCTTTTAACATGTATAAGCTACCTGGAGTGCTAGGAAATTTGAATGGGCGAAATTTACTCCTGAAGTCCTAACTTTTCTTTGTTGACTTGAATATGAAAATAATAACTTAACCCTACATCTAATACTAGGGGTTGGCTTCTATATATCTTCTGTAAGCTTTGCTTTTAGTTTAGCATTCTCAAATTCCTAGTCTTGATAGTTTAGCTTTTCTGCTTTGGCTATTCTGAAGTCTTAATTTATTAAGAAGCAACAACTACGGTCTCTGGTCTTTGATTTGTGATGAAACAGTTGCTCACTCCTCAGTTAGTTGCTTGAATATCATGCAATTGGTGCTCTTTTTCTCCAACTCCTTGAATTTTTTTTGTCTTTATCTATCTGCTCTACTTTACAATGGGAATACGGTTCTAGCTTGTTAGAATTCTACTTGAATAACCTAGAATTCACTTTTCTGATTGATCGGAAAAGAAATTTTAGCGTCTTATTGTTGATTGATCTAGTTGAAATCACTGTTGGTGCAGACCCCATGCAAATAGTCTGAAATAGGCGCTATATAAAAGAGGTATGAGAGCAACACTCATATGACAAAGAATCCAAACATATTTTAGCAGCAGGATTCCTCAAAACTCTCTTGGATTTGCCTGGTAGGTGTTGTCTTTCATTACGAGTGCATATCTTTTGTCATGTTCATGTCATTGCAAGCTGAGAAATATGGAATTGTTTTATATGAATTAAGTTGTCGTAGTATATCGATAACAGTGCTAAACATACAGAAGTAAGAAGTATATATGCAGGAATTTCAACTGGATTGACTCAGGGAAACTTAGACTAACACTGTCTTGCAAAAAACCTGACTTCATCTCTAACAAATCACACACTCTAGATTTGAATTTTTATTTTTTATTCATAGTCTGCACCTACAAGTAGTTTGACATAATTTTCCTATCCTTTTTGTTTGGGAGGAAATCTTCTTTCTCAATATAAAATAAAGCACAATCATGTTCACATCTGTTCTCACTTGCGCACATGTCTTAAGAGAGAGGCAATGAGAGATGAAACTTATAACAGCGCTTGACTCACTTGACATGTTGATCATGAAATAATACCATCATGTGATGTCCGGAAACTAAAAAAGGCTTATCCAGTTATTTTCTCAACATCTTATGGAGATAAGCACGCTTTAGAAATAGGGACTGCAAGATTAAATCATTAAACTGACAAGGTTAATCCACTGAGTTATTCAGTCTGATTGAAGGAGATGATAAGGCTAGGACATTATCAGTTATGAAGTAAATAATAATCAGCACATAATTATCCGAGCTGCCAGATTATTTTTCTTCCTAAGAACTATAAATTTACAAGACATATTGTAGCACAACACTTAGAAATCAGCAAAAACAAAGGAAAGCAAGCGATTAATATGTTTGTTTTTTTCTGTATTCTGTTACGGGGTTCCTGTCATTAACCTGATGAAATTTCATTTTTGATTGATTTTGCAGAATTTGTTTCATATTTTGTCTAAAATTCATATTTTTGACATCTTGACTTTTGGTTGCAACTAGAAGGGCCTAATATTTTGGCGTTTGGTAGGGTTGCATGAAAGTAGCTCTTATTGGTGATTTGTAGTTGAATGCCATCAAAGTAGGCCAATATGGGTGCATTGGACTCCCTCTTGTTTTGTTTTATGTTCTCCTTATTAATTTAAGTTGATGTATGCTGTTCATTGTTAGAGTTCTATAAATCTGGTTATTTGGTTTTCACTTGTCATAATTGATTCATACTTGCTGTAATTGTTTCAAAATTGACTAGTCATCTTCAAAAGTAGTACATGGCTTAGTTAATGTCAATTTTGAGTTGTCTGATCATCTTGAAAAAGGGTGAAGTTGCAGTTGGGCAAATCTTGTCATTATGGGGGTTATCTCATTATGAAAAAAGGAAGTTGCAACTTGCCTGCTTTGAAACAGCAACCATATGGTAAATCTGAAAACTGCATATGTGCTAATGTCCTGTGCTCTACCAGTCGAGTCAAATTTTCCCCTTAAAGCCCTGAAGCTCCAATATACTAAGGATTCATTGACCAAATCTCAGTTTAGACACTGGAATCCTGTTTATGGGTGAATTTCAGAGATCCTGAAAAAGGTTTGACGTGTCATGGATCTGCTTTAGCTGACGAATAGAACACATTTTAGCAGGTTACAATCCTATGGACAAATGACCTGGAATTAGATAAGTTAGTTTTTTTTTTAATGTAAAACTAATTCATTAATGAAAGAGTCATACGTCATCTAGAATAAAAATAAAAAATAACAAAACATAACAATTTTGATCAAATAAAATTTTAATAGGCAAAATCACAAATGTTGTAAATGAGATCTGACACTTGTGGCCTTGTGGGTATACCCCTTTTCATATCTATGTTTGATACGGCCTTCTACAAGGAGGGCTTTCCATCTGTTGTTGTTTTGAAATGTAATTAAAGTTGATCCAAGAGATTTTAGTTGTAGAATTGATATATGTTGCAACACCGCACACATCTTCATCAACAAATCAAATTTTCCCGTGAAATTAAAAGCATAGCCCCAAACTCTCACAAAGAGAGAGAGATAAAACTCAATATATGAGTAGTAAAACTCTCCAATAGAGAGAGAATGGAGATCTATTAATAACATGATACAAAAACTAGAAATAAAAAAACGAGGAAATGGGGGCTTACCGTCAACTAAAAGTTGGTGGTAGCCCCTAGGCCGACGAAGAAAGTTTGAGGGAGAAAAGAGAGAAGAAAAAGCGAGAGCAAAGGAGCCATAAAATGTTGCAAGGTTAATGACAACGTTTTATCGCTAGAAATGAAGGGAAAAGAAGCAAAATGCAAATGTAAGTCAGTTAGTTAATAGCACAGAATTACTAGCAGCAAAGCTATCTGTAATGCAGTACCTTTTGGCAACCTGGTTATCGCCAGTTGTAGTAGCTTCTACCTGAATCGTGTTTACTCTCTTTTTTTGTCGTGATGCCTGTGCTTGAGCTTCAGGCCTTGCTTTCTGGCAGCTACTTGTTGCTAATTAATAATTGCTGAATTGATGTCTGTTGAAATATCCCAACCCGCTGCAGAGGCCTCTCCACCTACGAAGATCATGTCTTATACAATTGTCCTTTTGGTGTAAAGAATTTGGCCTAGCTTAACCAATACATACGAAACTGATATTGTCAAACTTGCTCGGGTATGTCTAGCTATCTTAACACTTATGATCTTAACTAAAACTACCCACTTTTTTGGGGATCCCCTTTCTATAGACATTGCTAATATGGTTAGAGCTAACTAAAGTTACCTAATATCCCCTCCGGTCTTTATTAATTTACCCGTTTCTTTTGCACAAAGTTTTAGGAGAAACAATGTTGTGGGACATAAAATGAAAGAGAAACTATTATTTTATATAAAAGTTGTGATGGAAAGTTAGTTGTCCCATTTCAAAAATAGAAACAAAAGAAATGGGTAAACTAATAAGGGACATCCCAAAAAGGAATACAGATAAACTAATAAAGACCGAAGGGAGTAATTGAGAAATATCTTCTTGGTAATGAGATAGGCATAAAGTTTTTCATATCATGTTACGAGTGCCATCTACAGAATTGATTAATATGCCCTTGATCATAGAAGTTTAAAATCTGATGCCCTAGTGTATCTGTTTCGTTCTCAAATCAGGTGCTATGCTTTTGTTGTTTCATTTACGCTTCTTTCCTCCTAAAATAAGAGTGGCTTGGACTTATACACGGACCTGCATCATCCTAATCTGATTTAAGATGGCCCTAGGGTCACTTACTAAAACCTTGAACAGCATCTTTTCATATTGCTTTACTTTTTTAAATGTCTAGGGCCATTCTACATGCTGTTTCAATTATGAAATCCCTGATTCTACTTCACTTAAAGCTTATTAGTTATTGTGTCTTCATCATTTAAGGACCAAGAACAATAAGTAACAGAAACTGGTCAATGTTGTTTGTGTTTATTATAACCTAGGAGGTGGAACACTCTATGCTGAGAGCTAAGTACTGTTACATTAGAATTTCAAATATGCTGTTGGTAAAGAAATATTCAAATTCTATATAAGACTGACTCACCGTAGTTTATGGTAAGATGAGAGTAACTCTGTGACCTAAAGGGGTCACTTACAGTAAAAGTGATCAGTGTTTTATGTAGATTTCACTTGTATGCCCTCATTTTATTTCGTTCTCGAACCTGGTGTTGTGCTATTGTTCTTTTATTTACTTCTCTTTCCTCAAAAAACAGTCTAGAAGATGGAAGAGAGATGGCCAAGACTTACTTGCTCATTTCAGACCTGCCATAATCCTAATCTGATTTAGGCTATGTTCACTTCACCTTATTTTTGCTTATTTCAGATCTGATCTGAACATATCATACCAGATCAGATCAGAAAAAATAAGATCAGATCAGACCAGATCAAATCAGATCAGAAAAATAAGTCCACATCAGATCAGATCCGATCAAATAAGTTCAGAATGGACCTTGAACATGAACGATATGTTCTCTTTACCATGAAAAATATGTTTTTTTTTACCTAAAATGTGTGTTCTTTTATTTTTTATTTTTTTAGGCCCCAACCCAGTGGTAAGTTGAATTTCCTCAGGGCTGCCCTCGCACAACCCTCGCACAGGGTCACTCACCTAGAGACCCAACAATCCCCAACCCCCCTCCTTCACCCACAACAATATTGAAATATATGCTTTCACCAAGATTTGAACCTTGGTCTCCCATGTGGGAGATAGGAAGCCATACGATTGGACCCAAGAGTCCTTGGTCTTTTATTTTTAATTGTATGTTCATATACTAATGTGTTCTTTTAAAAAAAAAAAAAACTAATTATGCTATTATAATAATAATAATAATAATTATTATTATGTTATCTACATTATTTTTATTAGATTATTATAATATTATTTATATTATATTATTATTATTATTATTATTATTATTATTATTGTTATTATTATTATGATTATTATTATTGAAAGTTGTGCATAGTAATAAAATAATAGTAATAGTAATACTAGTAATGAAATACAAAGTATTAATAATATTAGTAGTAATATGTTTTTGTAAAAGATAAGTTCAGATCAGATCAGATCAGAAAAAATAAGTTCAGATCAGATCAGCAAAAATAAGTTCAGATCAGATAAGATAAGTTCAGATCAGTAAATTTAAGGTGAACTAAACATAGCCTTAAGCTTTCCCTAAGGTCCCTTGTCGAAATCTTGAACATCTTATCTTACACTTCTCGAGGGAGGAGTCCACTTCTTTTTTGTGGTTCTATGGTGTTTGCAGCATCATTTTCTCTTAGGGCTTTGCATAAGCATTTGTGTTTCATGTTGATGCTTTCTGAAGACCCACTTTTTTCTGTTCAGCAGGGCACCCAAGGCAACCATTACAAAGATATTCCTCCATTCCTTTTTCTTTTGGCACCCGCTCAAAAATACAGCACCGATCTGAAAAGAATAGTAGCTCACGCTTTTTTGACTCCAATCAAAGTGGTGATAGATATTAGATAAGAACCTGATGCGTATGAGAAGTGTTAATTATGTAGTATTCTAGTTCTATTAGAATTCTATGTAATTTAGGTGTTTTAATTCTTAGTTGTTAAGAGTTTGTTTTACATTAGGACTTTAGGTTGTTTAGAGTTTGATTTACATTAGAATTTTAATTTGCTTTAGCCGTGTGTTTTTATTTATCACTTGGGCGTGTGATAGGTGATAAGTTTGTTAGTGTTGTTCTTGTTTATCCTTTATGCTTTACTGGTTCTAGTTGATTTAGGTTACTTTGTAGTATTTATATTGTTATTCGGCCATCATAATAAAAGAGTATGTTTTTGAGTTTATGAATTTCGAGTGCATTGAGCATTGATTCGGTTTTGTTGAACCAAACACATAAGTTGAGATTTGTGTGCATCTCCTAATTGAGGTTAGAGAGAGATCCTGTAGTTCTTGAGGGAACAAATAGAGACTATCCTATATACAAATCCAATCTTTATACCTTGTTTCATAAAAAGTTCGAACCTTTCCCATAATTTCGAGTGAGATTAGAGTAAATAGTGTGGTGTTCCTAATTTCATTAGGCGCACATACATCAGTTGGTATGAGAGCTACTCCATTAAAACGGAGCGTGGGGGCTCGTGCTACGTCGGAATTCAGATTTGTTTGTTGCGTTGGAAAGCTAACAATTAAATCTACCTTGTGTCAAAATTTCAGCCGAATCCGATAAGTAACGAAGTTGCAGTAGCTAGAAAGATTTGCATCAACATTCTGCCAGATCTGTTTGACACCAGTATCTTGCGGAGGCTCGTGACAGCGCGTGTGTTTGATTTTGATGATTTTTGGTTCTGTGTATTTCTAATATCTTGAAGATTGGTGTGCTAAAATTTCATTAGATTTCAAAAGGAAACGAATTCTCAGTAGTCGCAAATATACAACGTTAGAAAACTGGGAATTACTGCTTTAATGTTCCCATGGTTGTTTCCTTGGTTCGTGATAATTATCTGGATACTTTGGATGAACTTAAACAACTAGTACAAGAAGAACTACAATTAGCACGAGAAAGACAACAATTAGCACGGGAGCAAAACGATTGTGCGTGAGTTGTTACTCGAAATCAAAGAAGATTGTAACTCTCGCAAGAACAAAGTGGAAGAAGATTCACAACAAATTCTTGTTGAAGATGAAGAAAAGAGCGAATTTTTTTTCTGTGAATTGTATCAAAGTTGACTCTTTGGCGTGTACTACCATCAAAGTTCCAATCTTGGATATTCCATGTGCGAAGAAAGCTTCCAAGTAGCGTTGGGTACAACCTTATACGACATCTTCTACAGAATTTTGCTATAAGGATGTCGTACTTTGCCATACACGTCCACATGCCTCGTGGATTCCATATTTGGTTCGCATCTATGAACTTGTTCTTATGGTTCATGGATATTGTGCATGGATGATTGTTTGGTTATATCAAAACTTGAGGACAAGTTTTTTTCTAAGAAGGGGAGTATTAGTCTGAATTCGTAGTTCATAAATGTGAACTCCAGCTGCCTAATAAACTGAATATGAGGGGTTTCTTTTTGTGGCATCTACACATAGTAGAATGTAGCATTGGTCTGAAATCGTAGTTTATCAATATGAAAATGATAAATGAATGATCATATCTTGAAGCAGCAAAGTCCACTTACATAAGCCACTCTATCCTTAGTGCTGCGAAAAGACCCTCTTGATTACTGAAATTCAGCTTCCTTCCTTTCCTATTTTGCTAATGTACTCTAATTTACCTGCTGCACCAGTCACAGTAAGGAAATGAATCGCCAGTTAGGCAGTCATCACCACAAGTAAGCTCCACTTCATGTCAAAATTCATGTCGCCTTCGCAGCCACAATGCAAACCTGCTTGCCCTGATTCGCCCCAGCCCAGCTCCCTCTCCTTCCCTAATTTTCCCTTCACTCGCAACTTTTGTGCCCTCATTTTTAAATGCCCACCTGATTAGGAGCTATGTACCTGATTTTCTTAAAAAAAAAGACCCACCAGACATATTAAAGGAGATGAAATTCTATCACAAACTTGCTTCTGCTCTTTTGGTTAAACATAGTCATGTGATCCAGTTGTATACCAATTGCCAAATACCACCACAAAATAATAATGTTCATCTAACTAAAAATTAGAAACTTCAGTTTGTTTTCCATTTTTGAACAACATAAGTAATCCTAAAAGATAAAAAAAATCAATGCAAAGAGAAAGAGTACTTGGATTAATCATATAGTTTCCATCTTGAATCATGCCATCTAGTGTTGGATTGTTTTTTGTATGATCTCTTGAACTTGGACTCGGAAGCATGGATTGAGTATGATGAAATGTATATCACTAAGATAAGCACTTGTTTTGTGTTAGAGTTCTGAGTTTATGCTATGAGAAATTGAGTTATTATACACTTTACCATGTAATTAATTCCATTTGATGATGTTTGCTAAAATCTTCACAAATAAATTTTGTCTTATTTGACTTTTATTTGCAAGATTTAGATGTTTGAGGTATCAATGGAGAAAAACGTAGATGGTCAAGAGACTTCGTCCTTTCTCGTCAAGCACACGAGCCCCCACAGTATTACTAGTACATGCTTAAGTAATAATTTTTGATTAATTTCTCCCATATGGTCAGGACTCCAGGTTGGACAATGCGCGTGGATGTACTTAAGTCCTGAAAACTACACTTTTGGAACTACCTTCTTTTGAACAAAACATTAGTACTTCATTCGTTCTGAAATAAGTTAAACAATTCTCTCAAAAAGCTCTCACATAAAAGATGTCTATGTGTGCAGACTACATTTAAATTGCTCTCTCTTTATAATATATATATGTGTGTACTTCCTAGGTTTTTTTTTATTACTTCATTTTTTTTGTAGTCATTCATCAACCAACTTTGTTAAGTTATCTCGCATTATTATATAAGAAAAAAAACATAGTCAAGTGGGGTTTTATTAGATTCGTTTTGATGCGAGGGTTTCATATATCAAATTTTTATAATTTTTACATGTACGCGACTAGAGATATTGATGTTCAAATAAACGTCTTGGCAAACATAAAAAAAGAAATTATGCAATTAGAATACAGAGGAAGTACTTCAATATGTTTTTTTTTATATTTCTCACTTGGAATCTTCACACTATTCATACTTAGAGAGAATCTTCTCAATTTTTTTCAATTTATAAGAAAAAATATAGTTATGTGGGGTCTTGTTTGATTCGTATCAATTAGTACTTTATTAATATTCAATTGTTATAATTTTTACTAATATATAATGAAATATATTTAAGTTCAAAGATGTGCATTGGAAAATGCGCACTGGACAGTGAGAAAGATAAAAAAAAAAACAGAGGGAGTATATTTTAGTGGCACTTGAGAGTAGGGGAGAGATGTAAGGGGAATTCCTACCCCCAACCAAGCAAGATTAGTGTATTATTATATAGGACATGATCACTTCATTATACAATCTCTACATAAAAACTAGGCAAAATTGGCCACAACACCCTGAACCATAGGGCGGGTGCACCAAACAGCCCAAACTACGACTTATAGCCAGAACACCCCAAAGTACGAACCTGGGTGCAGTCTGTACCATAAATAAGGTTGGTGCTTAGAATTCTCACCGGATTCTCCCCCCCCTTTCTTATTTTCTAAGCCTAACTTTTTTACTTAAACAAAAAAAAAGGTACGCGGCTTCATTTCCTCCTTCCTTAATTGAAGACAAAGACTTTCTTCCCCAAATTCCCTTTTACTTCCCCAAATTCCCCCCTTCCCAAATGAACCCTTAATTCTGAAAAAAGTGAAATCCGTATAACAATGAGCTCAACTTCATCTTCACGTTTCAAGAATAATTCAAATACCAATTTAGGTAATGGTAGGGTTTACTGCTGACATCTATTGCCTGCAGTAGTCCAAACTACTTGGAAGTTCAACCACAATTAAGGAAAACGCTTCTATGGCTGCCCAATATCTAGCACTCGACTTATATCCGGTGAGAATTCCGGTCACCGACCTCATTTATGGTACGAACTGCACCTAGGTCTGTACTTTGGGGTGTGCTGGCTATAAGTCTTAGTTGAGGTTGTTTGGTGCACCCGCGCTATAGTTCAGGGTGTTGAGGCCAATTTTGCCTAGAAACTATATGGTATGAGTAGATCTGGTAAAGTTTGAAGGAATATGTCCTTAGACATCCCGGCAATTACTAAATATAAAAGGAATTATTATAGAGATAATTAATTACGTTAGTTTAGTAATCACATTTACTTGCGAGAGAATAAATGTTGGTTAGTAGAACAATATTGATTGAACCTACAACTAAGTTAACCTAATCCTATGAGGTCACACATTGTAGTAACTAATTGAAGTAAGGAAACCGGCCAATAGGAGAAATTAGGGTTAGGTTAGGTCTCTCTCTTATTTTATTCTCCTACTATTATAAAAGTTTATAATAGGAGAAAGGAATAGAACGTTCAATTTGACAGTAACTTTTCAAACTGAAAAGAGAGAGAAAAACCCTATTATTTCCCTGTGAAAAATCTGGCCACCCTCCCTAAAAAGCAAGAGAGTGAAATTTGTTCATCCTGTTCCGTTCTAGCAAACGTGGGAATTCAATTGGTGCTCGTGGACTAAGTAGAGGGACATCAATTGCTGTTCTTTGATCTCTAGCACTTGCAATCCGGTGGAAAACACGCTACAAAGGTGGTACATTATTTTCCTTTTAATATGATTCATATTTATGTTATGCATGAGATCTTGTGATAGATGTTAGAAAATTTGTTTCCTAAAATTCCGCTATATGCATCTATATGTTCCAACAGTGGTATCAGTTTTGCCTAATTCATAATATTCATATGATCATGTAATTGTATGCAAAGTTATTATTTTTATTCAATTAAGGGAGGATTTATTTATGGCTTGAATTTGCATAATTGATATTTGATATTAATTGATTGGAAATTGTAAATATTTGATTTATTCATGATTTATGCTCAAATAATTCTATAAAGGTCCGAGTTTTTTATATTATGGACGAAATAAATTGTTTAATTCACTCCAAATTTTTTGGAATTTTATAAATATATCTGTTAGATTTAAAATTATTTAATGTTTAATTTGATTAATCATTGAAATAATTTGTGAACAATTAAAAGATTTGATTTTTGCTTGTTAAATAAATCTAATATTCATCACCCACATAGATCTAGAATAATATGATGGCTGAAAATAATTTGATTATTTTTCCCATTTATTTTCGTATTTTTATCATATTATTTATGAATTTTGGTTAAATCTTATGTTTAATTTGATTATTCATAAGATTTAAGGATAACAATTAAAATATTTGATTTTATTTGTTATGATAATTCATTAGATCACCCTAAAAATTATTTTCGAAATTTTCGGAATTTAATTGTTAATTTTCTGAATTTTTGGAGATAATATGATTTTTGCCCAAATTTTGAATTTTTTGTTAGATTTAATGTTTAATACTCCCTCCGTTTCATTTTAATCTACACACTTACACTTTTCACGCATGCCAATGCAAAACTTTGAGGACATATATCTTTAGTTTTGTATTTGTAAAAATTATAAAAAGTACATATTAATAAAATACATGTTATGATGAATCTAACAAGATCCCACATGACTATATTTTCATCCGCGTATAAATCACAAATGATGGTCAAAGTGAAATTTGTGAATAGTGTAAAATGTCAAAGATTAAGCATTGAAAATCTAATCTTAACAAATCTAAAATTTCGTTTGAGTTTGTTAAGTGATTCATAATTTTTGCCATAATTTTCGGATTATTAAAACCTAATGAAATCCTAATTCTTAAAATAAATTGTTTGTTAAAGATTAAATGGAAATTTTATAAATTGTTACAAAATTCAAAGAATTTGCCCACCATGGCTGGGTGGCACCACCTGCACCGGTCGAGCTACGGTGGAGGGCAGAATTGGGTCCGCAAGTTTAGGGGCAGGGGCGGCGCGAGGTGGCGGCCTTGCTGGCTCGGTTAGTCGGTGCGACCAGTCGAGCTTGCTCGCGATTGTTGGTCAGCTTTGCTATCGGCTGGGAGGAACGGCGACCTGAGGTCGCGACGCGGTGTGGTCTAGCCGGCGGTGATGACTGCTGGCCGGTGCCGTGAAATGTGTGTGCAGTGCTGGTGTTTTGCTGGCGGGGAAGGGGGTTGGTAGCCATTGTGCTGCTAGCCTCGTGAAGTTTTATGGAAATTATGTAATCAAGCATGAGGATCCAAGGAGTTTCAAGGATGGTGATCCATGGAGATTCAAGGGAAGATTCATGAAGATTAGTTATTTTCCTAAGTTTAGGGCCCATACTAGATCATTTTTAATTATTATTAATTTCGTGCATTTACTTTGTTTAAATGCTCGCTTCTAAGTTTGTTTGTGGTTAATTGATTCATGTGTTCACTTTTGATTAACCAACATAGTAAACTTAGGTCCCCAACATGTAATATTAAGTTTAATTGCTTTTCCAAACAACACCTATAAAGCCTTAGATCATGAGTAATAGGTTCTGCCAAAGCAGGGTGTTGCTCATAGTTCCGGGGATAGTAGGGTAGGTTTTTGAAACTTACATGTTAATGTTTGGTTTAACTCAACAAAATCATCAAAAGACAAAATTTTGGGTTTTGAAGCTAAGAGATAGGAGTTAACAAAGAGTTGTTAACCTGTCTACCAAGAATTATAATTAGTTATAATTAGTAAAGTGTTTACTTACCTCAACTACTATAAATTGAAGGCAGGGCCAAAGTCCGTTTGATTGTAGTGGGAGGGGATCTTGGTTATTTCTCTATTCAATAGGGGACTTTCATTTTGAATAAAGGATAGTAGTATTTAAAACTTGTTTAATTATTGCTTTCTTGATAAACATTGATTGAATCTTGCTTTATTATTTGTTGTAGTAATTATGTCTAGTAACAATAATATCAACACCAACAATTCTACTTGTAATTTGCGCTCCGTCCTTTCGAAGGACAAATTGAATGCTGAACGTTTCATTGCAAGTGAAAGGGATATGGGAATCGTTACACCAAAACCAAAAGTTGCTGATGAGCACTATTGTTACACCTATAACAAGGTTGGTCATTGGAAAAGTAGTTGCCCCAAGTATCTGAAGGATCAAAAGAATGGAGTTTCTAGTTCAGATATGTATGTTATAGAAGTTAACTTAGCAACTTTTACTTCTTGGGTATTTGATACCACTTGTGGTTGCACATTATTTGTAATATGCAAGGCCTCAAAAAGAAGTAGAACATTGGGAAAGGGAGAAGTAGATCTTCGCGTTGGCAATGGAGCACGAGTTGCTACATTGGCAGTGGGAGTATATAGACTGATTTTACCTTCAGGATTAGGTTTAGAACTTAATAATTGTTATTATGTTCCTGCTATCACAAAGAACATTATTTCGATTCCTGTTTTGGATTCCGAAGGTTATTCATTTACAATAAAGAACAATTGTTGTTCTGCGTATTTGAATGATATGTTCTATGTCTCCGCTAAGTTATCAAATGGTTTATATGTGCTAGACTTAGAAACCCACATCTATAACATAGACAGCAAGAAACATAAAGCAAATGATTCAAACCCTACATACCTATGGCATTGTCGATTAGGCCACATAAGCTCAAAGCGCGTTGAGAAACTTTATAAAGATGGAATTCTCAAATCATTTGATACTTGTGAGTTTTGCTTGATGGGGAAAATGACAAAGTCTCCTTTCACAGGTTCAAGTGAAAGGGCCAATGATCTTTTAGCCCTCATACATACGAATGTTTGTGGACCTATGAGTACGTTGGCTAGGGGAGGGTACAGTTACTTCATTACTTTTACCGATGATGTGAGCAGATTTGGATATGTTTACCTCATGTGGCATAAGTCGAAATCCTTTGAAAATTTTAAGGAATTCCAGAATGAAGTACAAAACCAACTTGGGGAGAAAATTAAGGCATTACGATCCGATCGTGGTGGTGAATATTTATCTCAAGAATTTGGTGATCATTTGAAGGATCGTGGAATACTTTCACAATGGACTCCGCCAGGAACATCACAATTATATGGCGTTTCTGAAAGAAGGAATCGAACTATACTTGATATGGTTTGATCCATGATGAGTCTTGTTGATATTCCAATTTAATTCTGGGGATTTGCGCTTGAAACAACGGCATTCACACTTAACAGAGCATCATCCAAAGCAGTGGAAAAGACTCCATATGAAATGTGGACTGGAAACGTTCCAAAATTGTCTAATCTAAGGATATGGGTTGTGAAGCCTATGTAAAACGTTTACTTTTTGATAAGCTTTCACCCAAATCCGATAAATGTCTCTTTGTGGGTTACCCAAAAGAAACTAAGGGATACTACTTCTACAACCAAAGCGAAAACAAAGTGTTTGTTGCTCGTAATGGTGTCTTTCTGGAAAAGGAGTTTATTTCAAGAAAAACAAGTGGGAGAAATATATATCTCGAAGAAATTCGAGATGAACAACAAATGGATGAGGTTAATACCTCATCAGAGGCGGACCGACATGAAAATGTCAGGAGGCGGTGCATTCAATTCACGTACCTCCTACCGTCCCACTTGGAGATACTCCGTGCGAAGGCACTCAACCTAATGAGGTAGAAACTTCTTTTGTTGTTCCCCAACGTAGGTCTAGTAGGACCATCATTCCGTCAAAGAGATATATTGATTTCCTTTTGACTGAAAGTTCTGAAATAACGATTTTAGAATTCAGAAGAACCTACTAGCTACAAAGATGCTTTGGAGAGCCAAGACTCCGAAAGATGGCTTGAGGCCATGAAATCTGAAATGGATTCCATGTCTGAAAATCAAGTATGGGACTTGGTTGATTTGCCTGATGGGGTAAAACCCATTGGATGCAAATGGATTTTCAAGTTGAAAACATACAAGGATGGAAACATTAGTGTTTTCAAAGCAAGGTTGGTGGCGAAAGGTTTCAAACAAATTCATGGTATTGACTATGATGAAACCTTCTCACCAGTAGCCATGCTGAAGTCCATTAGGATAATCCTTGCGATTGCTGCCTTTCATGACTATGAAATATTGCAGATGGATGTCAAAACCGCTTTCTTGAATGGGTTCTTGAAAGAGGATGTGTACATGACATAACCTCAAGGTTTTGAAGATCTAGAAAATCCAGGGAGGGTATGCAAGCTTAAGAAGTCCATTTATGGACTAAAGCAAGCATCAAGGAGTTGGAACCTCAGATTTGATGAGGCAGTCAAGAAATTTGGCTTTCTCAGAAATGAAGAGGAATCTTGTGTATACAAGAAGTTAAGTGGGAGTAGTATTACTTTTCCGGTCTTGTATGTGGATGACATACTTCTTATAGGAAATGATAAAACCATGCTTGAGTCAGTCCAGGAATGGCTTAAAAATTGTTTCTCTATGAAAGACCTAGGAGAGACTGAGTACATATTGTGAATAAAGTTCTATAGAGATAGATTGAAAAGGCTAATTGGGCTCAATCAGGAAACTTATATTGATAAGGTTCTTGCAAGGTTCAAGCTGGAAAACTCGAAACGAGGTTTCATTGCCATGCAACATGGCATTGCACTTGGCAAGACTCAGTGTCCTTCGAGTCCTGATGAGGTCAATCGTATGAGTAATGTTCCCTATGCTTCTGCAGTAGGATCCATTATGTATGCCATGATATGCACTCGACCGGATGTTGCATATGCTTTGAGTATATGCAGCAGATACCAGTCAAATCCAGGAGATGCGCACTGGATTGCAGCGAAAAACATCCTTAAGTACTTGCGAAGGACTAAGGATAATTTTTTGGTTTATGGTGGAGATGATGAGTTGGTTGTTACTCGATACACCGATGCAAGTTTCAGAGTGACAAAGATGATTTTCGATCGCAATCTGGTTTCATATTTTGTCTCAATGGAGAATCTGTGAGCTGGAAGAGCTCTAAGAAGAGTACCATCGCGGATTCTACAACAGAGGCTGAGTATATTGCAGCAGCTGATGCAGCAAAGGAAGCTGTTTGGATCAAAAAGTTCATTGGTGAGCTTTGTGTTGTTCCGAACACTGAGAATGACATTGAGTTGTATTGTGACAACAATGGTGCCATTGCTCAGTCTAAGGAACCCAGATCGCACTAAAGGTCTAAACATGTGCTTAGGAAATTCCATCTTATTCGAGAAATCGTTGGTAGAGAGGATGTGAAAGTAAGCAAGGTTCATACTGAGAATAACGTAGCAGATCCTCTGACTAAACCGATTGCTCAACCTAAGCATGAGTGTCATACTAGGTCTATGGGGCTTAAGCATATGGGAGAATGGCTTTAGGTTGTTTACTTCATGTTTACAATTGTAAAGACATTTATTATGCTTTGAAATGTTTATCAATAAAATTCGGTTCTTATTTAATTGTTTGGTTTAGTATTAAATAAAATGTCCAAATAATTTGTGTTTTCAAATAGGATTATCGAAAACGTTTTGATATTGGAACCCTATAAAGTGAACTGAAAATCACAATTTATTTGAAGTCCCTAGTCTAAATCACTACATTGGACATAAGTGATTTATTTAATAGACTGGTGTATAATTAATTGATAGCGCAGTTACATGGGCTATGGAGACATAGAGGTGTCTAATTGATTATATGGATGTATATTTGATACATTGAGACTTGACCTAATTAGATTCTAAAAGTATAATCAAACAACTATATTTAGTAGATTCCTTAGACATGAGTATGTCTTAATAACCACAATATAATTAGTTTAACTTTGACACTGTTAAACGCCGCGCCGTAAAAGGAGGTTATAAAGGCAGTGTTCATGTGGGCTAAGAATTGAGTGGGAGTTATGGTCATACAAGAGTGGATAAGTCCTCCTATTAAATAGGAATGGTGTCTGGGCCTCTTGATGAGCGAGAACTGGAAAATTGCATGGCCATGTGGAATAGGATTAAAGAGTTAATCCTTATTTGAGCAGTTCGAACTCTGCGATCAAGGAACATAAATTTGAGAATAACATGGTGTTATCAAATTTGGCATTAAGTGACTTAAGGAATTTAGCATTGCGCTCTTGTCTTCGGACGAGTGGGAGATTGAAGGAATATGTCCATAGACATCCCGACAATTACTAAATATAAAAGGAATTATTATAGAGATAATTAATTACGTTAGTTTAGTAATCACATTTACTTGCTAGAGAATAAATGTTGGTTAGTAGAACAATATTGATTGAACCTACAACTAAGTTAACCTAATCCTATGACGTCACACATTGTAGTAACTATTGAAGTAAGGAAACCGGCCAATAGGAGAAATTAGGGTTAGGTTAGGTCTCTCTCTTATTTTATTCTCTTACTATTATAAAAGGTTATAATAGGAGAGAGGAATAGAACGTTCAATTTGACAGTAACTTTTCAAACTGAAAAAAGAGAGAAAAACCCTATTATTTCCCTTTGGAAAATCCGGCCACCCTCCCTAAAAAGCAAGAGAGTGAAATTTGTTCATCCTCTTCCGTTCTAGCAAACGTAGGAATTCAATTGGTGCTTGTGGACTAAGTAGAGGGACATCAATTGCTGTTCTTTGATATCTAGCACTTGCAATCCGGTGGAAAACACGCTACAAAGGTTTTACATTATTTTCCTTATAATATGATTCATATTTATCTTATGCATGCGATCTTGTGATAGATGTTAGGAAATTTGTTTCCTGAAATTCCGCTATATGCATCTATATGTTCCTACAAAGTTGACTCGAACCAAACGACCTGATTACCAGATTCGAGACTCAATCTAAACTTAAACATGCTTAACCATAATTTGGATGTCCGCTTCAGTTCTGATGGCACTTTTCTTTGTTTTTGTCTAGATTGGATTGATCTTTAGTATACTTCCGTACAAGATAAAAAAGAACGCTCGAACCTGTAGCTTTTGCCTTGACAAGGCAATGGTCTAACTAGCTTGAGCTTGCTAACATAATAAACCTACTCAAGTTAAGTGATATAACTCATGGTCCAGTAATCTCCCTTCTCATATTCTGATTTTCGTGCGCTTCCTACTAATTCGTATTCGTCAGTGATACTAAATTCTGATTCTCTTACTTGCTTTGCTAGCTTCTATATTAATGCAGCACTCCTCCTAGCCAAAATTAGATTCATGAAGGTTTATATACAAAGAATGTTAGGGCAGTTACGTATTGGGTTGTTGATCACTCGCATCTTCTAGAGTTAGTGAAGTCTTCAATAGAACTCTTATTTATAACCCCTCATACAGTAGACAATGGTCAGGGGATAAGAGAGCAATCATGCTAAACTAGTCCATATATTGATTCAACTGGGAACTCTAAATCAAGTGAACCGAAACCGAATTGAAATAAACTTGACCAGATACCCCAAAGTGACATGACTTATTTGACCCAAACCGGAAGTAACTCGATATCGGAGGTGACCTGAACAAAAACAATTTGAATTTAATTACTCCAAATCTCACTCGAACGACCAACCTTATTTGACTCGAACAACTTGAATTTATTTTATTGATTTTTTTTACATTGATTGAAAAGGAGTATACTATTAAGTAGATTTGAACAGTCATAGTTGCCACAAACCATTTAGCAATGGTGTGAGCAAGATGCACAATAGTCCTATCCACTTTAAGTACATTACACCAACTAAAGGATTTAGCTAGGTATGTGATACTTCCTATGGTCCACGTGACATGGATATCTTCTTCTGTGGCTTTTTCTACTCAAGTGGTACTCATAACTCCTTTAACCTCAACATATCTAATGATAAATGAAACCCTTTTTGCCCCAAGATCTTATTTGTACAGATCTGAATGGGAATTATTTCTTATTGAGAGGCATCTTTTGCTTTTGAAGCAGGAGGGTTTGATTGATCCATAGGCTAGGGCCCGGTGAGAGGAGGAGAAACAATTCATTATATGATCAATGAAGAGAGCAGGGAGATTAATTTTGATCTTTTTCATCATTAAGTAAATCAAGACCATCTTCATGATACGAACTGTTCCCCTGCCCTGAGCCATAGGAATTAACACTTTATTACAAATGGAGTGGAGGACCATTGGTTCACGTAAATTAGCAGATTGATAACTAGCCTTCTTAGAGTAGGGAACAACAAACAAAAACTCAAGTCTCCTCAGCTGTTACCCTAACAATAGTAGGCCAACCATCCCCACCATACTTATCAAACCCATCCCTAGGTATATCAAGCAGAGAGGCCACAAAAGATACAAACAAAGATACTTCACTACCAAACACAGATGAACCTAAAGACATATCTGGCAATTATTTCAAATTAACATAGAATTCCCTAACAGCATCGACAAAAGCATTCTTAACCCCTTTAAACAAGGCATCCAGCGTTGAAATTCCAACAATTGACGCACTTCAGATAAAGAAGGTAAATCAAAATAACCATCCTCAGTAGAACATCCAGACAATGCACTTCTTTCAATAATAGAGGTAGATCCAGTAGTAACAGGAGTTTCAACAAATTTACCTTTTGCAGTGCTGGGAGGTCTAGCTGGTACTCCATTTCTCTTGGTTCCCCTAGCAGAACTAGCAAACTGTTCCTCATAATCTTCTTCTGTTTCCCTCTTCATAGCAAATCTGGTGACTCTCCTTCCCTTTGCCCTAGTATAGGCAGATGGAGACCCTTCCTTGAGACCAGTAACAACCAAATCTTCTTCTTCTTCTTGGTCCTTCTCAAAACGATCCTCCGTTGACAAATCTTCTGAAACCCTTTCAACAATACCGGTAACAGAATCCTTTTAATTTTCCCCCTCATGAAGAACTTCATCCTTCTCAGTGGAAATTAGGTTATGGGAAAGAGCAGAGGTGGTTTGATTTTCGGTTGAGGAGGTGGTTGGAGATTTGGTGGTTGAGGGAGTGGGATTAGGTTCATGAGTGGGAGAATGAGTAGGGGATGAAGTGACGGGAGGGGGAGGCTGTGGTGGTGGAGGCTGGTTTTGTGGTGAAGGAGGTTGATTTTGTGGTGCATTGGTGGTTTGGGTTTGGGTGGTAGAGGGAGGATTTTCGGAGACAATGGTGGAAGAAGGTGGATTTTCAACTTGAGTTTTAGAGGGAGTTTTCTTTAGAGAGGGAGGCATTTTAAATGAACTTCTTTATTTTCCTCCTTTCTTTCTTGCACTAACCTTGGAGAAACCGCTTGCAAAACAATAATTTAACCATGCTTTTCTCAACATTATCCGTAAGAAACAATGTGCTTGGTTTAAGAGTGTTGAACATAATTTTTTGAAGGGTTTTTCTATGATATACCCCTGTGTTTTCTAAAATTCTACGCTATACCCCTAATGTTTTTTTATTCTACATTTTACCCTTGAGTTTTTAAAGTTTTCTACACAGTACCCCTCCGTTAAGTGTACGTAACTTTTATTGTTAATTACTTATTATCCCTATTAATGATTCATATTAACAACGGTTGGAAGAAAAAAAATTCCTCCATAAGTAAACCCTTTGCTCCATTTCTTCTCTCTCTTAAATTCTTATTGATGAACTTCTCTCACTCTCAAATTCTCATTGTTGATCTTCTCCTCCACCAAATTTAACGACTCAATCAAACCCTAAACATCACCAAAACAACGCAAGTGCATAAATTTAACAATTTAACAACTTATAGTCAATAAATTTACCTGAATTTTAGTTCTTCCTTTCATATTACTCTTGATTTTGCACTTTCGTCTTCAGTTTCATCTTCCTTCTCCACTTTCGTCTTCAATGAAAGTCCAATTTTCAAGAAAGAGCAAATTTTTAGGGTTCCACAATGTGATTTAACTAACTAAGAAGGTAGGGAAGAACTTAGAAGATTGAAATGAAGAAGTTCAGGGGTCATTAAACCTACAAACGGAGGTTTGGTTGGGAATTCAAATATCATTAACGCCCGTCTTCATTAATACATACTATGGGTACTATGTAGAAAACTTAAAAATCTTAAGGTTACAATATAGAATAAAAAAACATTTGGGGTACATCGTAGAATTCTTAAAAACACAGGGCTATATCATATAAAAATCCTTTTTTGAAATATTAATAGCACTACACTAAAGGAAAAAAGACCAAGTACTAACTTCAAAAAGAGTTACTGTTATCTAAAAAACGGAACCCTTAATCCATCTGAAAAAAGAAGAAAAAAATATATGAGAATTAAGGGCTGCGGAAAGAGAAAACACCACAGCCCTTTTTGAAAAAGGGTTGCGATTTTTTTTTTTCAAAGAAAGCCCACAAGGGAAACTATATATCATTTAAAGAACTATCCAAAGCCAACAAAGAGTCAAGAAGGAATATTCTTTTTTTTTTTAATTATTTCGCGCATTAATCTTAACCCAACATTTTCCCGCAAAACTTAACTTTTCCTGCAAACGCCTAACTTTTCTCCTCTCTCTTGCAGCCCTCCGGCGTTATTCAGCTCGTCGGAGCTTCTCTCTTGCCCAGCTGCGCTGTTGCTAGTACTTCGACATAGTCGTGCTACATCAAATGCATGTCCAGGTAATTTCATTCGAATTTTGTTGTTGTATTTCAGTTTTTTTTTTGTGTTTCCTAGACTTGGGTATTTTTTATGGGTTTCTTTGATTTAGGGTCTTGCTAAATGCCACCCTGAAATATCCTGGTAACGCCTTTATTTTTGTACAAAAATACATGGGTTGTATTTCCCCATTCCCTCATTTCTTTCCCTTTCTTTATTTAAACTCCCTCATGTGCCATGTTTTCCACACAACCCCACCACACTTTCTTTATTCACTTTCATTCTCTCTTAAGATTTTCGGCATTGACCAAGGTGTTTACCAGCATTGATCAACTTGTTTACCGGCGTAGATCAACTTTGACCGGCGTTGACCAAGCAGGAAAAATAAACTCCGGCTTCATGGCAAACAATGTAAGTTCTTTTTTCACCGTTTAAAGTAGTTAGGCGTCTAAAATAGGCGTTTGACCAACGGGTCAGGCGACTAAAATTGGCGTTTGACCAGCTGGTCAGGCGCCTAACTTAGCCGCCTGAACCATTGGTCGGGCGCCTAATTTAAACGCCTGACCAACTGGTCAATCGCCTAATTTAGGCGCCTCTTGACAAGCTGGTCAGACGCTTATTTTGGGCGCCTAACCAGATGATCTGATATTTTTCTTTTGTAAAAGCATGGTTAATATTGTTTTTACTGATAGATTGTTGCTTAAAATTTTGAATATATGTAGTTTTAGCATGGTTAATACATCATGTAAATTTTGAATAATATGTTTACATGATATTTACTATGTTCATATGGAGTAGAAATGTAGAATATATGTAAAATTTACATGATAGAATTTACTATGTTCATATGTAGTAGAAACATGATGTATTATATGAATTTTATCTACATTTTTAGCATATTAGAGTAGTTATATTTTGACTTTTAGCATATTAGAGTAGTTATAATATAGTAGACAAATTATTTTGCATATTAGAATAGTTATTAAGCTCACCTTAAATTAAAATGCATCAAAATATGGCGTTATATTTTTTTTTTTGGCTTAAATATATAAACAGGCGCTTAGTTTAGACACCTATTCCACAGGACAGGCATCTAAATTAGGCTCTAGCACCAGTGGTCAGGCGCCTAATTTAGACGCTTGACCACTTTTGCAGGAGCCTAATTTAGACGCATGCCCAGTGGAATAAGCGTCTTATTTGGGCGCCTATGCAAGTTTTTGCCAGTTTATTTTTTTCAGTTTATCACTGGATTTTTACTTTCTAATTTTGATATATAATATATTAAATATTTTATATTACTGGTATGGTCTTTAATAGGTTCCATACTCGAGCCATGATGGGGACGGGGTTAATTATCATAATAGATTTCTTATAAGTGATGGATTCAAGATGGTTAAAGAGGCGTATGATCATCTTAATGAAATCGCAGTTTCCATAGGCTTTGAATTAGTTATTCACTCGTATAAGCAGAATCAAAATGGTCGCATTTGCCAATTGAAATGTTTTCGGGGGATGGGATACAAGGGGGATAAGGTAGACCCGAGAAAGGTACCCCTAAGTTTCATAATAATTCAACGGTTTTTTCTCCAGATACCCCCGAGTTTTCAAAAAATTCACCTGGTACCCTCCATGTTTTCAAAATTCACCAGCTACCCCTAAGTTTCATAATAATTCACGTGGTACCCTCAAATACCCTTAATGACTAACGGCGTTAACCGCCATTAGTCATTAACCCTAAATTTCTATTTTAAACCCTAATTAACCTCTAATCCTAACCCCTAACCCTAACCCAAACCCTAAAGCCTAAACCTAACCCTAACCACCCTTCCACCACCCCCGCCGCTCCCCCCCCCACCCCTCCCACCCCCCCTCTACTCCACCGCCGCCGCCCCCCCCCCCCCCCCCCTCCCTCCCCCTCCCCGTAGATTTCCCCACACCCCTCCCCGTCCCCTTCCCCGTCGCTGCTCCCCTTGACCCACCTCCGGCGCATCTCCCCAACAATAATGGACACCCCCACCCCTCCCCTCCTACCACTGCAGCACCACCGTTGTTCCTGCTCCTCCCCGACAATAATGATCTATCTCTCGTGCTCTTCCTCGACCCAGCCCCCCCCCCTATTTTATCTTCAATTTCGCATCTCGCCCACAATAAAGGCTGGCTGCGTCGTTTTAGTTTCGAAGGCGAGCTGAAAATTTCCGACGAGCTCCGTCGTCTCTCTCTATTGTCCTCGCGTGCCTCTAGCGTGGGGTGAGTTGTGAAATTGGGGATGGGGGTTGGGTCGAGAAAGTTTCAGATCTCGCCTGCGCTGCAAAAACTCGTGCTTGTGGTGGCTGGAGTTGTTTGCGAAACCTCAAGCCGAGTTGTTTTTTGGGGGGCGGGGGGGGAGGGTGGGGGGGCTCGATGGGGAGCGGCGATGGGGAAGGGGAGGGGAGGGAGGGGAGGGGAGGGTGGGGAAATCGGCGGGGAGTGGGGTTGGGGGCGGCGACCGATGGAGATAGGGGGGGGGGGGGGGGGGGCTGGGTTGGTGGTTGGGTGGTAGTGGGGTTAGGGTTAGGGTTAGGGTTTGAAATTAAGGGTTAGGATTAGGGTAGGGTTAGAAGTTAGATTAGGCCTAATTAGGGTAGGGTAGGGTTAATTAGGCCTAATTAGGGTTTAATGAGGTTTAAGGCTTACGGCGGTTAACGCCGCTAGTCATTAAGGGTATTTAAGGGTATCATGTGAATTATTATGAAACTGAGGGGTACCTGGTGGATTTTGAAAACATGGAGGGTACCAGGTGAATTTTTTAAAAACTTGGGGGTATCAGGTGAAAAAACCGTTTTTCTAAAGTTTATTAACTATCTTTTCTATTATATTTCATTAATTTTCCGCAGTAACACATTTTTCTACTTTAATACACATAATTAACAAAATTTAATAATAATTATTTTCTAAACTAAACAAATTCAACTATAAAACAAAAAAATAATAATTCAAAAACCAACTAATTAGGCGCCTAAAACTACAAAAAGGGGGTCAGGCGCATAATTTAGGCGCTTCCACCTCAGGTGGGGCATCTAAAATAGGCGCTTGCACCAGAGGTTGGGCGCCTAATTTAGGCGCTTCCACCACGGGTGGGGCGTTTAAATTAGGCGCCCAACCACTGGTGCAAGCGCCTATTTTAGACGCCCCACCTGTGGTGGAAGCGCCTAACTTAGGCGCCTGACCAGTGGTTCAAGCGCTTATTTTAGGCGCCCCCTCCCCATAGAAATTCCATTTCAAATTTTTCATTTTCATCAATACACACTGCAATCCTAATCTAACATATGCAATTCTAACAAAGTTCTTTAACTATCTTTTCTATTATATTTCATTAATTTTTCGCAATAATACATTTTTCTACTTTAAAACACCATAGTTAAAAAAGTTTTATAATTATTATTTTCTAAACTAAACAAATTTAAATATAAAACAAATAAAAATCAGAATTTAGGCGCCTAAAACTACAAAAGGTAGGCTATTGGGTTGACCCCATGTGGGGGCGCCTAAAATAGGCGCCTAACCTGTGGTTCCAGCGCTTATTTTAGGTGCCCACCTCTCCATTCGAATTCCATTTCATATTTATCATTTTCATCAATATCCTAGTCTAACATATGCAATTCTAACCAGAAATTTACAATATTCGAATCAAATATGCAATTCTAGACATGCGATTTTTAACATAAAAAAATTTAAAAAAGGTGATGGCATCTGAAATAGGCGACCACCATAGGTATAGTCGCCTAACTTTGGCGTTCCACCACAGGTGGAGGCGTCCTCATTAGGCGACTATGCCTGTGGTGAAGCGCCTATTTTAGACGCCTGAAGATAATTTTACAATTTCTACGCTAACCTTGGTCGCCGGAGATCGTTGTTAGTCGAGGTCATGCCAGAGTTCTTGTCACCGGAGTTATGTTGCCGGAGGAATGGCGCCGAAAAGTCTGCCACGAGTCACCGGAGATCGTAGGTCGCCGAGGTATTACCGGCGTTCTGGTCGTTGGCGTAATTGTTGCCGGAAAATAAAATGCATGGGAGATCTTCTTGATGAGAGAGATGTAGTGAGAGAGTGAGGAAGAGTGAAGAGAGTGGGAGAGTAGGAGAGTAGGAGAGTGAAAGAGGGTGGGAGAGTATAAATAGTGAAAACATGTATATGTATCTATATAGGGCTTTAGTAGGATATTTCAGGGTGGAGCTAAATGAGTTGATTTATTACGGTTTTGTTTGATTCAAAAACCTTCTCGCTCAGGTCGATTTGTCGGCGAAACAAAGTTCTTCCAGTGGGGAAAAAAACGCATCAATTTGTGGCATTTTGTTACACTTTTGCACTGATTTTGTGTTAATCTGCTCCGTTTTTATTGTGTGATTTTTAACTTACAATTAATTTCCCTCTTTTTTTGTTTCCCTAAGAATTTATGGGTTGTGTTTACTTTGTCTTAGCTCGTTGACAATTGTCATCGTTTTTATCGCATGTAATGTTAAGGTTGATGTTTTGTTGTCTGATTTTTGCTGGTTTTTGCTATTTGAATTTTTTGTTGAGGGTTTCACAATTAGGGTTTCTTTTCTTTGTTTGTAATTGGGTTTTTGTTTAAAATTTGTGTTCTTGTTTTGTGTTATTTATGTTTCAAATTGTGCGAAATTTGAAGTTGTCAATTGATGATCTTTAGCAGTTTGTTTCTTGAAATGTTGGCTTTTCGTTAATTCTATTTTATTTTATAGTTTTGAATTTCTTTTTGGGTTATGTATGTTATCATATAAGTAAGGCAAAGGAATATCAAGTTCATCATACTATTCCTGATTGACTTTGACTTTGACTTTCTTGGAATATCAAGTTACTTCCTATCATGCCACCAATTGACTTTGTGGTGGCGTGTTTATGATTTCTATGTTCACTTTTCATTCCTCATGTCGTTATTGTGTGGCAAGCTCAGATGTATCAATTAATAAAAAACAGAGGAAGTAGTAGAGTATCTAGGAAAACTATGAATCGCTCATACTCTGAAGTGTTAGTGAGAATAATTTTGACTTGTGAGAACAAAAGAGCGCAAAATAAAAAGAAAGACAGATTTCCACAGATTGTTGTCTGCGTGGCTTGGTCTGTAAAACAAAATTGATTATAGGAGCAGTGTGCCCGTCAAGTGTCTAATTTTTCTTCTCTATTATTGCTTCTGGATTGCTTTGGAAATACATAGTTTCCTAGCATTTCTTTGTCAAATATTGCTGCTCCGAACTTCAATTACTTTGGAAAAGGCTTGTCTGAGCTTTTTAGGACTATTGCAGGATAAGCAAAGGATGAAAGTCAAGGAGAAGTTTGACAATTGTGTGGAAGAGAAATTGACAGAGTTATGTGATGTGCTTGACATACCAAGTACTAAAACTACCACTAGAAAGGTCTGTCAAATGAAATGGTATGCTCTTTGTGTGATGGAGTTAATTTGGAACTTCCATTGATTATATATGATGCTGCATGGATTTATTTATCTTGAACAGTAGGCTGCGAATGCTGAAGTGATGTTGCCTTATTAATTAATACAGAGCCGTCTCAGACAATTTCGGGGCCCTGTACCAGGCATTAAATATGGGCCCTATGGGAACATATAAAAAGAATCCATAATCCTATATTTTTAATAATTAAATTAATTTTTTTTATTAAAAATAGTTGAAAAAATTATTAACTTTCTTAAATACTTCAATATAATTTTCATTTTTAGGAATGAGACACCTTAGATATTACAAAATAGTAAAGATATACCCAACATAAAACTAAAATAAGCTATGATATATGAAAATAAAAGTACATAGAATAGGAGAAAAATTGGAATAACAAATTAAATGTAGAAATTTCTTTCCATCTAATAAACTCTTAGAAATAAAATATATAGGTGGGGCCCTTTAAATTTGGGGGCCGTGAGCGGTCGCTCACTTTGTTCATGTATCTGAGACCCCTCTGAATTAATATCTATTGTCTACAAAATCTTCCAGAAGAAGCTGCTATTGGCATTGACACCAGGTGTGCAAATAGACACTGCACAAAGATGGGAGCGCGCACTTGAGATCGTGTGAAGAAACTAAATAGAGGCAAGTTAGTTTCTTAAAGGCAGATTTTGAAATTAGAAATTGGAACCCTTTTATTCAAAGTTAAAATTCTTTTTCCGATTATGTTTTAGAAATTAGAACTCTTTTTTCTGAAGTTGATTGTTCGAGGATGAACCTTATTTATCCCCCTTTTCCCCTTAGTTGAAGATGATTGTTCGAGGAATTAGCATGGGCATTGTAGCCTCGTTTGGGATCATGGTGCTGGTTTTATTGAAATTTTTTGGCCTTTATTAATGATTTTTGACAATCTTACCCGGATAATCGGGATCCCTGAACATTCAAGTTGTTGCACTGTACAATGCCTCTTAAAACAAATCTGGTTTGTAAATTTTTTCTGAAGTATCTTGACAAAGTTAAGTCATCGGTAAACATATTACATTAGTGTCTTTAATTGTGAGGGTGATAAGATATGCTTCATTTTATATTAGTTTCAGAATAGTGGCACTCAACAGTTCATATGTTAGAAAGTCTGACTATACACTCAGTGTAGGAACTAAGAACAAATAAAATTATATACACATGTTACACTCATTCACTCATTACCCATTATAATCTTATTTGTAGGGAGAAAAATAAGAACCAAGGTGGAGTTAAGAATTCAACATCCTAACGAATAGCAACAAAAAAAATTTCAAAGTTCACATTTTTAGCTTAAGTACTTCTGAAAAATCAGTTGAACCTTGAATTTTTAAGGTAAATTAGACAATAAGTCAATTTTATATACATAACTTTAGCAAGACACAAAGATTTACTGCTCATAATGTTTCACTTACATCAAAGATAAATTTAGCTTAAAATAAGCAAGATTGGATTAAACAAGATTATAGCTTGCAAATGATGCTAATTTCCTATTTTATCTACTTTGCTCGCTGAATGAAGGAAGAAAGTTTCCTACTTTCTTAATTTAAGCTGCTAGTGAAAGGTGAAGTAACAATCAGGAAGATAAATTATGGGATCTTCTACTCCAGCTTGATGTTTTGTTCACTTTATTTAGAAGGAAATGAGGTTATGGCCTCTGAATTTTAGTTTAATTCAAAGAAAAATTTATGTTTGATTCAAGGTGAACTTGCTCAATTGGGCATAGAAAAGCCACTAAAACCTCCTAAAAATGGGTTAATTGTTCCTGAACTGATACCTATTGCACATGAAGTTTTGAATGCTTGGGAGCGTCTGATTAGAGGTCTTGTACAGCTCTTACACGTAATTCCAGTCTATGCTTGTTGGTAAGCTTGATCGGTTGTCAATGTTAGTTTGTATCATGTTAGCATTATACTTGTCACTTTGAATTTTGGTTTTGGTTGGTCATTTTCAGATTTAAAAGGCCTTTTGGTATCGATTAATTCAAATATGTAAATACTCGAATACAAATTCTAATACTTGAAAACTAAACCAGAAGCTCAAACTTGAAAATTATGTACTATTAGTTGATTTAACTACCACAAGTTACTAAATAGATGATTCTTTCATAGCGAGTGCTAAGAGGTTCTTATGGCTGAGGCTGGGCGTCAAATAAAGAATTGCCTGGGAACAAACAGCAATAAGCATCAAGGTTCTCACTTACGGGTTAAGAGATCAATCAAGGATGTGCTTATTCCCATGGAGTCATACCATGACCCTTTTGGTTGACGAATTATGCACGAAACTAGTTTCAACTATGACCCGATGCTGATGCTGAAGGAATTGTGTCCTTGACTCTAATGCAATTACTAAATATAAGATGGACCTTATTATGGAGATAATAAATTCATTAAATTGGGTCGTCTATACGTCTTGCTAGAGGATGCTATAGAACTTTAGGTTTAGTGAATAATAAACCCGAAGCCCAATTATATGGATCCTACAAGGTCACACTTTCACAATCTGGATCAATAAAAGAATGACCTAGAGCCCATGTAGGACTCTAGGGTTGGCCGGCCAAGGAGAAAGAAAAGGAGAGGACTCCTAACCTAATTAGTTCCTATAATTAGGTGTGGGGTGAGAAAATAAAGCAGTCAGTTTATTCTCTCATTATTTTCTCTCTCCTTCAAAGCTACGTAATACTGCTCCAAGAAATAGAAGAGTCCCTCTTCCTTCCAACTAGCATTGGTGGAGTATTGATCTGGATTCGTGGACCTAGTAGAGGAATCTCAATTGCGGTTCTATCTCCGGATTTCGAAGAGCTTTGTGGAAATCACGCGTCAAAGGTTAATTCTCAACTATTATGTGATCCTTAAATGTATATGCATGAGATCTTGTTTTAAGTGCTTATGAATATGATTCATGAAATTCCGCTGAGAATACTTATAATCCTACAGTGGTATCAGTTTTAGCCTCTTGCATATAATTTTTTGGTCATAATAATTAGATTTATTTTGATGTGTTCATGACTAATTTTAATTTGATTAAGGGGAGGAATTGAATTATGGAATGAATAATTAATTGGAATTGGTTAAATGGAGATTTAATTGCTTAATTTTTCAATATAAAGTGGCCGAATTTTTTGAAAATTCAACCCTAATTTTTCGAAATTTAAATTCTGATTTTAGATCTCTAAATTTCGAATATTAAGTTCATGTTATTAATCTGATTTTCATGTAAAAAGCATTTTATATGAATTAGAGATTAATTTATGTGAATAACCCTGAAAATTAATTAAAATAGAGATTTTGATTTAATTTTATGAATTGGGCATAAAAGAGTTTATGTTTAATTTAATTAAGATCACTAAATTAATTTTACAAATGTTGTAATTTTAATTTCTTTCAAATAAAAAAAAAAATAGGAGGAAGAGGAGCAGCCACAGCTGGTGGCTGCTCCGGTGGTCTGCCAGCCTGGAGGTCGGCGAGGGTAGCGAAGAGTTCCGGCAATCAGTCGACGAGGCTGGCGCCAGTAGACAGCCACGCGTACGACGCACGTTCGTCGTGCGCAGCAGCGTGCTGCTGGCTGGCACTGGGAGCCCTTGCCGGCGTCGGCTCGCGGTCGGGTTTACTGATGGTTTCCGGTGGAAAAGGGTTGACGAGGGTGGCCGGAGTTCTGGCTGCAGTGTTGGCGTGGGAGTCGTGACTGGCAGCCTTGCTGCTGGTCTGGTCGTACTCCACGATTCTTTTCAATTTCTTTTTTTTGTTTTCTTTTAAAATTTCTAATAATTGGCAGCAGCCTTGAAAAGATTTGTTTTTGAAATTTTGTGAATCTTTTTTTGTTGAGAAGATTAAGCAAATTCCAATTATGTTAATTATGTTAATTTTGACTGGGTCATAAATTATTTCCATAATTTTATTTTTTAAACTAATTAAAATTAGTAGGCTAGATATTATAGGATAGAATCTTTAGGTGGTTAGGAATTACTTAAATATTTTATCTACTTGCTATAATTAAGAATATTTTATATTTTGATTGATGGCAAGAATAATACGTGATATTATGATGTGGCATTTTATATTTGATATAATTGCTATGAATGACTAGTATGACCCACATTTAAGTTAGAAAATGCGATATGCGTATCGTGATATATTCTTGTAATTTAAATACGATATGCGTATCATTAAGTATTTTTGTAATTTATTTAATTTAGATATTATTTAAATTATTTTGATACTTATGTAATCCAAAGACGAGCCCATCAAGAGAAGGCCCATGGCTAAGATGGATGGAGATCCATGAAGAGTCCAAGGAGGAGCCCATGATGCTTAGTTCTTAGGATTAGGGGCCATACGAGATCATATTTCTTTTTTTGCATTTTATTATTATTTAAAATGCTTATAAGTTTATTGTATGTTGGTAATCAATGCGCTAGAGTTCACTAATTCATAACAACATAATAAACTTAGGTCCCGCAAATATTAAGGTTAGCTTTTCCAAACATAAAGTGCTTATTAACCCTTAATTAATTCTAATAGGTCATGCCTCCGCAGGGTATTATCATTAATTTTGGGAGATAAGGTAAAATTGAGAATTTTACTACTTAGTTTGGTTATCCTTAACAAAATCATCGAAAGCGTTTTGGGCTTTGAAGCAAGAGATAGTTAAGCATGCGATGTTTACCAATCTAAACAAGAATTATAAATTGTTATAATTCGTAAAGGAGTTTACTTACCTTGAGAATGTAACGTTAAGATAAGGCCTCCGTCTGCTTAGTGTTGCATGTTGATAGGATCTTGTAATTACTTATTCAAATGGGACATTAAAATTGAATAGGTGATCAACCTAGAAACCTTTGCATGTTTTAGGTTGTTTTATAAACATAATTTTGAACTTTGCTTTTATTCTGTCTGTAGATACTATGTCTAACAACAACAACAACTCTGTTTTCAACATTCGTCCTTTCCTTGAAAAGGACAGGCTGAATGGTGAAAATTTCATCAACTGGGAAAGAACCCTAAGACTCGTATTGAGGTCTGAGGGTCGAGAGGATGTCTTAGAAACCCCACTTCCTGTGATTACTGATGAGTCGACTGAAGCCGACAAACGTCGTGCTAAGCAGGCCAATGATAGGTCTGTACCAATCACTTGCTTGATGATAGCAGCCATGGAGTCGGACCTCCAAAGGAGGTTCGAAACCAAGGATGTTTATACCATTATGCAAGAGCTGCGGGCTATGTTTCAAACACAAGCCCGAGTTGAGCGGTATGAGACCAATAGGGAGATACTAGAATGTCACATGAAGCCGGGTCAAGCTATTGGCCCTCATGTTTTCGTTATGATGGGTCTTTTCGAAAACATGGAAAGACTTGGATTCCCTTACAGGGTTGAGTTGGATACTGACATTATTCTCCACTCATTGCCTGACAACTTTAATCAGTTCAGGATGACCTTCAACATGAATGAGTCTGAAAAGACTTTGCAAGAGCTACACGGGATGTTGGTCAATGCTGAGAGGAATATCCCTAAAGAACCAAAGAAAGAGGTTCTAATGGTTCAGAAGGGAAAGGGTTTTAAGAAGAAATGGGCAGGAAAGAAGGACAAAGGCAAGCAAGTTGTCGTTGTTGCTGAAAAACCTAAGACAACCGCCAAGCCAAAGGTGGCCGCGGAAAGCAAGTGCTTCCATTGTCACAAGATAGGACACTGGAAGAGGAACTGCCCTCTATACTTGGAGGAAAAGAAGTCTGGGGCTTCCACTTCAGGTATATTTGTTATAGAAATCAATTTGACTTCTACTTCTTTATGGGTATTGGATACCGGCTGTGGTTCTCACATAGTTAATGATGTGTAGGGACTAAAAAGAAGTAGGAGGCTGGCAAAGGGCGAGGTAAAGCTTCGCGTTGGAAATGGAGCACGGGTTGCTGCACTTGCCATAGGAAGCTAGAGTCTACATTTGCCATCTGGCTTTGTTTTAGAATTAAATAATTGTTATTTTGTTCCTTCAATAACTAAGAACATAATTTCTGAATCTGTATTGGATTCTAAAGGGTTTAGTTTTGAAATTAAGAACAAATGTTGTTCCATTTCTTACAATAATATGTTCTATGCTAGTGCTAAATTGATAAATGGCTTATATGTGCTTGATAGGTCATTACAAGTCTATAACATAGATAGCAAGAAACAAAAATCAAATGAATCAAACCTAACCTACATTTGGCGTTGTCGAATGAGTCTTATAAACCAAAAGCGCATCCAAAAGTTACAACAGGATGGCATTCTTCCATCATTTGATTTTGAATCATTTGATGTATGTGAATCACGCTTGATGGGGAAAATGACAAAGTCACCGTTTACTGGAAAGGGTGAAAAGGCCAGCGATCTCTTGGGCCTCATACATACAGATGTTTGTGGTCCTATGAGCACAAAGGCAAGGGGAGGGTTTAATTACTTCATTACCTTCATTCATGATTTGAGTAGATATGGATATGTCTACTTAATGAAACATAAGTCGGAATCTTTTGATAAATTCAAAGAGTTCCAGAATGAAGTACAAAATCAACTTGGTAAGACAATTAAAGCACTGCGATCCGATCGCGGTGGCGATTATTTGAGCCAAGAGTTTGATGATCATTTGAAGGATTGCAGAATTCTTTCACAATTGACTCCACCAGGGACACCACAGTTGAATGGTGTATCTGAAAGGAGGAATCAGACCTTATTGGATATGGTTCGATCAATGATGAGTCTTGCTGATCTTCCGATTTCTTTTTGGGGATATGCTCTCGAAACAGCTGCACACACACTAAACAGGAGCCCGTCAAAGGCTGTGGAAAAGCCTCCATATGAGTTATGGAATGGTAAAACTCCAAACTTGTCTTTTCTTAAGATCTGGGGATGTGAGGTCTATGTAAATCGTTTACTTTCAGACAAACTTGCACCCAAGTCAGATAAATGTCTTTTTGTGGGATACCCAAAAGAAACAAGAGGTTATTACTTCTACAACCGTCAAGAGAACAAAGTGTTTGTTGCTCGTGATGGTGTCTTTCTTGAAAAGGAATTTGTTTCTAGAAAGACAAGTAGGAAAAAAAAAATTCTCGAAGAAATTCGAGATGAGCAACAACTGGATATGGTTCACACCATGTCAGAGACGTCCCGACAAGATGAAAGTCTAGTTCATGAGATGACGTATTCAAAGCGTGAACCTCCTACCGTCCCACTTGAAACTAATTCAAGCGAAGATCTTCAAGAAGTTGAAGAGAACATTTCTCAAGATGCTCAGACCCCGCGTAGGTCTAGTAGAGAAAGGATTCCAAACAAGAGTTGGTTGATTTCCGGTTAACTGAAAACTCTGAAATAATGATTTTGGAGAATTCAGAGTTAGACTCCATGTCTGAGAATAAAGTTTGGACCCTACTCGACTTGCCTAATGGGGTTAATCCTATTGGATGCAAGAGGGTGTTCAAATTGAAAACAGACAAAGATGGAAATGTCTATGTCTATAAAGCAAGACTGGTTGCAAAAGGATTCAGACAAATTCATGGTATAGACTATGATGAGACCTTTTCTCCAGTAGCAATGCTTAAGTCAATTCGGATACTTTTAGCGGTTGCTGCATTTTATGATTATGAAATTTGGCAGATGGATGTCAAAACCGCATTCTTGAATGGGTTCTTGAATGAGGATGTGTACATGACACAACCTGAGGGTTTTGAGGATTCAGAAAATCCTAAAAGGGTTTGCAAGCTTCAAAGATCCATTTATGGATTGAAGCAGGCATCTCGGAGCTGGAATCTTCGATTTGATGAGGCAATCAAGAAATTTAGTTTCATCAAAAGCGAAGAAGAGTCTTGTGTTTACAAGAAGTTTAGTGGGAGCAGCTTAGTCTTCTTGGTATTGTATGTAGATGACATACAACTCCTGGGAAATGACATATCAATGCTTGAGTCAGTCAAGGAATGGTTGAAAAGTTGTTTCTCCATGAAGGACCTTGGAGAAGCTGAGTACATATTGGGAATTAAAATCCATAGAGATAGGTCTCGAAGGATGATTGGACTAAGTCAAGAAACTTATATTGATAAAGTTCTTGCAAGGTTCAACATGGAAAACTCGAAGAGAGGATTCATTCCCATGTCACATGGCATATCGCTTAGCAAGAGTCAGTGCCCGACTGAGCCTGATGAGTTGAAGCGAATAAGTAGCATACCTTATGCTTCGGCTATGGGATCTATCATGCATACCATGATAAGTACTCGACCAGATGTTGCATATGCCTTGAGCATGTGTAGCAGGTTCCAAGCAAATCCAGGGGAAGCACACTGGATTGCAGCTAAGAGCATCCTTAAGTACTTGAGAAGAACTAAAGGCATGTTTTTAGTCTATGGAGGTAAAAGTGAGTTGGTTGTTAAAGGTTATACTGATGCGAGCTTCCAAACTGACAGAGATGATTACCGCTCTCAGTCAGGGTACGTCTTTTGTCTAAATTGTGGAGCAGTGAGCTGGAAGAGCTCAAAGCAAAGCACGGTAGTAGACTCTACGACATAATTAGAATATTTAGCAGCGGTTGAAGCAGCTAAAGAAGCAGTTTGGATAAAGAAGTTCTTGACAGAGCTGGATATCATACCTAGTGCTCTGGAAGGGATTGAGTTGTTTAGTGATAACAATGGTGCTATTGTGCAAGCAAAAGAACCGAGATCACATAACAAATCTAAACATGTAATGAGGAAGTATCACCTCATTAGGGAGGTTGTTGACAGGAAGGATGTCAGGATCTGCAAAGTTCACACGGATGAGAATGTGGCTGATCCGCTCACTAAACCACTACCTCAACCCAAGCATGAGTGTCACGCTAGGGCTATAGGCTTGAAGCAAATGTTAGAGTGGCTTTAGATTGTACTAGGTTTAGAGAAACTTGTTACAATGTAGAGACATGGTTTTGCTAGTTTATGTTTATGAGAAATAAAATTTTATCTTATTTAATTTTAGTTTGGTATTAAATAAAATGTCCAAAATATATATTGAATTCAATGGTTTTGTCAAATATGTGATTTGATGAATGAAACACCATAAGTGAACATAATTCATAGAATATTATAGTTCCTAATCTAAGTCGTTAGATTGGACATAAATGACTTATTATGGGATTAGCATATAAGATTGATTAATAGCGTCGTTTCATGGGCTATGGGAACATCGAGATGTTTAGTCAATCATATGGACATGTATAGTTGATACATGATCGAACAAACCTACTTAGAAGTTTCTATAACTTCGTAATTATATTAGTGGATTCCTAAGACATGAGTGGAACACTACTTAGCCTAATGATTGGTATAATTTTGATGCTATCAAACGTCATGCCGTAAAAGGGGACTATAAAGGCAGTGTTCAGGTTGTGCTAAAAGTTGAGTGGGAGTTTTGGTTGCCACAAGATTAAAAAATCCTCCTATATGAGATAGGATGGGTGTCTTGGCCCCTTGGAGAGTGAAAATTGAAAAATGCATGGCCGTGCTCAAATGGATTATATGATGATCATTTATTTGTCAATTCGAACTCGGATTTCAAGGATTAATTTGAAGACTAGTATAGATGACATAGAAATATGATCATACTATCAAATTGGACACTAAGAGACTTAAGGAATTTGAAGATTGCACACTCGTCTCGGATAAGTGGGAGATTGAAGGAATTGTGTCCTTGACTCTATTGCAATTACTAAATATAAGATGGACCTTATTATGGAGATAATAAATTCATTAAATTGGGTCGTCTATACGTCTTGCTAGAGGATGCTATAGAACTTTAGGTTTAGTGAATAATAAACCCGAAGCCCAATTATATGGATCCTACAAGGTCACACTTTCACATTCTGGATCAATAAAAGAATGACCTAGAGCCCATGTAGGACTCTAGGGTTGGCCGGCCAAGGAGAAAGAAAAGGAGAGGACTCCTAACCTAATTAGTTCCTATAATTAGGTGTGGGGTGAGAAAATAAAGCAGTTAGTTTATTCTCTCATTATTTTCTCTCTCCTCTTTTCTCTCTCTTTCAAAGCTACGTAATACTGCTCCAAGAAATAGAAGAGTCCCTCTTCCTTCCAACTAGCATTGGTGGAGCATTGATCTGGATTCGTGGACCTAGTAGAGGAATCTCAAATGCGGTTCTATCTCCGGATTTCGAAAAGCTTTGTGGAAATCACGCGTCAAAGGTTAATTCTCAACTATTATGTGATCCTTAAATGTATATGCATGAGATCCTATTTTAAGTGCTTATGAATATGATTCATGAAATTCCGCGTAGAGTACTTACAATCCTACAGATGCAGGTTCAACGACTTCATTCTTGGAAAAATTTCTTATTGTTGATGCAGCAGCCAGACAGGATAGCCTTTTGTTTATAATTTTGTATATCTTTGTTTACATTGTACTATGAGCATAATTTGTATTAAAACTTTAACTTCTATCTATTTGGGGATGCGATTTTATCAATAACTGCATCTCTTAATTGATAAGGGATGCAATTTTATCATTAATTTGTAGCCCTTAATAGATAAGGGATGCAGTTTTATCATTAATTGCAACTCTTAATAGTTTAGGGATGCGGTCAATAACCGCAACCCTTCAAAGTTGTAAAGGGATGTATGCCAGGGGCTGCTGTTAGGGATGTCAATGGGTAATGGACCCGACTCGGATCTGTGGATCCGGATACGTTTTTAGCGGATCTAGATCCTCATTTTGGACCCAACGGATCCAGGTAGGATATGGATCCTCGGTTTTAAAAAGGGATCTGGACCGGGTCCTTAGTTATTACCCGGATCCGAATCCATTTATCTTTTTTTAAAAAAATTAAATTAAAATATAAAAAAGAGAGGTGAAAATGAAAACCTTTTGTTTCATTTTTCACCCCAGCGCCGTTTCCCTGTTTTCTATTCTTCTCTTCAGTCTTCACTCTTTCGTTTCTCTCTCTTCAGTCTTCACTCTAGAACTTCTTCCGGAGATTCTTTCGTTTCTCTCTCTGTTTCATTTTCGTTTTTCATTATCAGTCCACGATTTTCATTTTTTTCGGGTTGTGAGTTTACTGAAATTACGTTTTTGCTTGTTTGCTCGAATTATTCTTTTGGTTGTTTGCTCGATTTTCTGCTTATTTGCTCGAAATGTATTTGCTTGTTTGCTCGATTTTTATCTTGTTTGCTCGAAATTATTTGCTTGTTTGCTCGATTTTTTTTCTTGTTTGCTCGGTTGTTGTTGGCTTGTTACTACTTGTAGCATTGTGGTGAAGCATAATTTGGTGCCTCTTTTGTGAAAATTTAGCTCTCATGTTGATTTTCATATTGTAGTTTGCATGCTGAATTTATTTTTGTTGTGTTTTTCAGATTAGTGTTGTTTGTAAATCATAATTATCGATGATAAAATGTCATTTAAAGATAATAATGTTGGTTCTAGTCACCCTAATCAAGAACCATTTGTTGTGTTGGGTGATTATAGTAAAGAGGATGATTTGGAAGGGTTTGTTGAGATTGGGGTTGATACTAGCAAGGAAGAACAATCTGGTGGTGGTAAGAAATGTAAGAAATTGACTTCTATAGCTTGGGAAACTTTTAATGTGGTGTAGTCAATGGTGTTAAAAAGGCCAAGTGTAAGGATTGTAATAGCTTACTCTCATACTCGGGAGCCAATGGAATCTCACACCTCAACAAACATGCCAAAAACCATTGTTCGGGAAGGCACTTGAAGGTTGCGAGTGGTCAATCACAATTGAAGTTTAACACAGAAGATGATGGGACCACTTCTTTGGCACTTAAGGAAAAAGCAAAGAAAGTGCCATTTGATCAAGATGTTTCAAGGCGAGAGTTGGTTAAGATGGTAGTAGTACATGAGTATCCTTTCTCAATTGTGGATTACATTGGTTTTAGGAGTTTTGTCAAGAGTTTGAATGATGATTTCAAGATGATTACGAGGAACACATTGAGAAGCGATGTGGTGAAGTTGTTCAACAATGATGGAGGTTCTCTTAAGGCTTTGTTAGTTGCTAATGAGGGTAGAGTGACGAGCAACAACTGATATGTGGACTGCCTCCAACTAAAAGAAGGGGTATATGGCCGTGACATCCCATTTCATTGATGATAAATGGATTTTGCATAATCAAACAATAAGGTAATTTTGCTTATTTCATTTATAAGTCTAACATATTTTTGGTTATTTGCTTTTTTTCCAACTTGTGGTTATTTGCCTATTTGCATTTATAATGGTTAACTTGTTGGAGTTTTAGTTCTTTTATGTTCTAAATCTTGGTTTTATCATGGTTAAATAGGTTTTGTTATGTTCCAAGTCCGCATACAAATGAGGTCATTGCTAAGATTCTTATGGAAAGTTTGTCTCAATATTCTTTGGAAAACAAAATTTCTTCTGTAGTTGTTGATAATTATAGCACAAATGATGCAATGATAAATGTGTTGTTGGACAAATTGGAGAGTAGTTGTTTGGTGTTAAATGGAGAATTTTTGCATATGAGGTGTAGTGCTCATATTCTAAACTTAATTGTCAAAGATAGTTTACAAGTAATAGATCATGTTATTGCCAAAGTAAGAGAGTATATTGCGTTTTGGATGTCTACCCCTAAAAGAATTGAGAAATTTGAGGATGCATGTCGTGTTTTGAATGTGATTAAAACAAAAAGGATTGGTCTTAGGTGTGAAAACTAGGTGGAATTCAACTTACTTGATGCTTGAATATAGTTTACCTTTCAAAGATGTTTTTAATAAATTGAAATGTCCAAATAAAAGACATAAGTTTTCTGTTCCTAGTGACCATAATTGGAAGATGGCTACTATTGTTTTTCAAAAGTTGGAAATATTCTACAAGGCCACCAAAGTTTTCTACAATAGAAATCATCCTACTGCAATTTTTTTTTCGAACAATTTGTGAGATTAGGCTTGCGTTGAATAATTGGGTGCAAGATGATAGTAATGAGGTCATTAAGACAATGGCTATGAGTATGGTTGATAAGTTTGACAAATATTGGTATGAAATTAGTGGGATTTTGGCCATTGCGGCTATTTTATATCCTAGAAATAAAATGGATTGTGTGGCTCATTATTTTTAGAAATTATATGGAGATGAAGCCAATAGAGAAATGGCAAGAGTGAGAAGGACCCTTGATAAACTTGTTCGTGAGTTTGAAAGTAAGAATGATGTAGTGAATGGACAATCATCACCATTAAAGAGAGCGTTTAATGAGTGTGGTGATGGAGATGATTTTGCTGGATCAAAGAGACAAATAGTAAGAACAACACCATTAAGGGATGAGGTTGATAACTACTTGGAGAGTGCATCTATGCCGGAGGATACTAAATTTAATGTTCTTAATTGGTGGAGGAGAGACACAAATTACCCAACTTTGAAATAAATTGCCAAGGACATTCTTGCTATTCTTGTGTCTTCGGTTACTTCGGAAAGTGCTTTTAGCATGGTTGGAAGAGTGATTAGTGCTCACCGTTCTAGGCTTCATTCTCAAACCGTGGAGGCATTGATGTGCTTGCAGAGTTGGTTGATTGATGATGTGAAAGGTAATATTTTACTTAGAGTTATATATGTATCTTATTTCTCTTACACTTATTATAGAACTTACATTATTCTCTAATATACTTTTTATTTGGTTTATAAATGCAAAGGCATACTTGATGGGAAGAATTCGTCATACACAATTAATAATGATTGTGATTACGATAATGAAGCTCAAAATATCATTGACATGGTGTGTAGTTTGTCATCATATTGTTGTTTGTTTTATATTTGTATATAATTTTTTACTAATATTCCTATTTGGTTGGTCATTGTGTTTTTCTTCTTCTTTGTTTTAGGATATTGATGATGCTAGTAGTGATGAGGAATATCCTTGTTGGAGTCTTGGTAGATGGACCAAGTGAAGAATGGAAGATGTAACATTGTAGTTTGTTAAGAATTGTAGCATTATTGAAGTTTGCTGAACTCTTTTTATTATTTATGTTGGATTTGTTAAACTTAATTTTAGTGAATGCTTGTATGGACAAATGACGTTGTTATTGAAGTTTTGTTAAACTATGTTTTAATGTTATAATGAAAATTAAGGTCGTTTGAAGAAAAAAAAGTTAGGATCCGTTTTGGACCCGGATCTGGATCCTCAATTTCATTACCCAGCGGATCCGGGTAGGATCTGGATCCTTGCCTGAAAAATGGCTATGGATCTGGATCCTACCCGTTGCCATCCCTAGGACTGATAATGAAAAACGAAAACGAAACAGCGAGAGAAACAAAAGAATGAAGAGAAGAATAGAAGATTAACCTGATTTCCGGCGTCGGCGGCCGCTCTTGCTATGTGTTCCGACTTCCGACTGCTCGGTGGTTCAGTAACGGTCTGTCGGAAGAAGTTCGAGAGTGAAGAATGAAGAGAGAGAAACGAAAGAGTGAAGACTGAAGAAAAGAATAGAAAACAGGGAAACGACGCTGTGGTGAAAAATGAAACAAAGGGTTTTCATTTTCACCTCTTCATTTTATATTTTACTTAAATTAAAAAAAATGGGTAAACGGATCCGGATCCGGGTAATAATATAGGACCCAGTCCAGATTCGTTTTTAAAATCGAGGATCCAGATCCTACTCGGATCCGTCGGGTCAAAAAATTGAGGATCCAAATCCGCTGAAAACTGATCCGGATCCACGGATCCTGGTCGGGTCCATTACCCATTGCCATCCCTAATCAGTCCACATTTTTTGATTTTTTCAGGTTGTGAGTTTTCTGAAATTACGTTTTTGCTTGTTTGCTGGAATTATTCTTTTGGTTGTTTGCTCGATTTTCTGCTTGTTTGCTCGATTATTTGCTTGTTTGCTCGATTTTTATCTTGTTTGCTCGAAATTACTTGCTTGTTTGCTCTATTTTTTTGCTTGTTTGCTCGGTTGTTGTTGGCTTGTTGCTGCTTGTAGCATTGTGGTGAAGCATAATTTGGTGCCTCTTTTGTGAAAATGTAGCTCTCATGTTGATTTTCATATTGTAGTTTGTATGCTGAATTTTTTTTTTTTTTTTGTTGCGCTTTTTCAGATTAGTGTTATTTGTAAATCATAATTATGGATGATAAAATGTCATTTAAATAGTGATGCTGGTTCTAGCCACCCTAATGAAGAACCATTTGTTGTGTTGCATGATTCTGATAAAGAGTATGATTTGGAAGGGTTTGTTGAGATTGGGTTGATACTAGCAAGGAAGAACAATCTAGTGGTAGTAAGAAATGTAAGAAATTGACTTCTACAGCTTGGGAAACTTTCAATGTGGTTGTAGTCAATGGTGTTAAAAAGGCCAAGTGTAAGGATTGTAATAGCTTACTCTCATACTCGGGAGCCAATGGAACTTCACACCTCAACAAACATGCCAAAAACCATTGTTCGGGAAGGCACTTCAGGCTTGCGGGTTGTCAATCACAATTGAAGTTTAAGACAGAAGATGATGGGACCACTTCTTTGGCACTTAAGGAAAAAGCAAAGAAAGTGCCATTTGATCAAGATGTTTCAAGGCGAGAGTTGGATAAGATGGTAGTAGTACATGAGTATCGTTTGTCAATTGTGGATCACAATTTGTCAAGAGATTGAATGATGATTTCAAGATGATTACGAGGAACACATTGAGAAGCGATGTGGTGAAGATGTTCAACAATGATAGAGGTTCTCTTAAGGCTTTGTTAGTTGCTATTGAGGGTAGAGTGGCCATAACAACTGATATGTGGACTGCCTCCAACCAAAAGAAGGGGTATATGGCCGTGACATCCCATTTCATTGATGATAAATGGATTTTGCATAATTGAACAATAAGGTAATTTTGCTTATTTCATTTATAAGTCTAACATATTTTTTGTTATTTGCTTTTGTTCCAACTTGTGGTTATTTGCCTATTTGCATTTATAATGGTTAACATGTTGGAATTTTGGTTTTTTTATGTTCTGAATCTTGGTTTTTTCACGGTTAAATAGGTTTTGTTATGTTCCACGTTCGCATACAAATGGGGTCATTGCTAAGATTCTTATGGAAAGTGTGTCTCAATATTCTTTGGAAAACAAAATTTCTTCTGTAGTTGTGGATAATTGTAGCACAAATGATGCAATGATAAATGTGCTGTTGGACAAATTGGAGAGTAGTTGTTTGGTGTTAAATGGAGAATTTTAGCATATGAGGTGTAGTGCTCATATTCTAAACTTGATTGTCAAAGATGGATTACAAGTAATAGATCATGCTATTGCCAAAGTAAGAGAGTGTATTGCGTTTTGGATGTCTACCCCTAAAAGAATTGAGAAATTTGAGGATGCATGTGTTTTGAATGTGACTAAAACAAAAAGGATTGGTCTTGATTTGAAAACTAGGTGGAATTTTACTTAATTGATGCTTGAATCTAGTTTGCCTTTCAAAGACATTTTTAATAAATTGAAACGTCTAAATAAACGACTTAAGTTTTCTGTTCCTAGTGACCATGATTGGAAGATGGCTACTATTGATTGTCAAAAGTTGGAAATAATCTACAAGGCCACCAAAGTTTTCTCCAATAGAAATCATCCTACTGCAAATTTATTTTTTCGAACAATTTATGAGATTAGGCTTGCTTTGAATAATTGGGTGCAAGATGATAGTAATGAGGTCATTAAGACAATGGCTATGAGTATGGTTGATAAGTTTGACAAATATTGGTATGAAATTAATGGGATTTTTGCCATTGCGGCTATTTTAGATCCTTGAAACAAAATGGATTGTGTGGCTCATTATTTTGAGAAATTATATGGAGATGAAGCCAATAGTGAAATGGCAAGAGTGAGAAGGACCCTTGATAAACTTGTTCGTGAGTTTGATAGTAAGAATGATGTCGTGAATGGACAATCATCACCATTAAATAGAGGGTTTAATGAGTGTGGTGATGAATATGATTTTGCTAGATCAAAGAGACAAAAAGTAAGAACAACACCATTAAGGGATGAGGTTGATAACTACTTGGAGAGTGCTACTATGCCGGAGGATAATGAATTTAATGTTCTTAATTGGTGGAGGAGAGACACATATTACCCAACTTTGAAAAAAATTGCCAAGGACATTCTTGCTATTCCCGTGTCTTTGGTTGATTCGAAAAGTGCTTTTAGCATGGGTGGAAGAGTGATTAGTGCTCATCGTCCTAGGCTTCATTCTCAAACCGTGGAGGCTTTGATGTGCTTGCAAAGTTGGTTAATTGATGATGTGAAAGGTAATATTTTACTTAGAGTTATATATGTATTTTTTTTCTATAATTTTTATTATATAACTTACATTATTCTCTAATATACTTTTTATTTGGTTTATAAATGCAAAGGCATACTTGATGTGATTACGATAATGAAGCTCAAGATATCATTGACATGGTGTGTAGTGTGTCATCATTTTGTTGTTTGTTTTATATTTGTATATAATTTTTTTTACTAATAATCCTATTTGGATGGTTATTGTGTTGTTTTTTTTCTTTGTTTTAGGACGTTGATGGTGTTAGTAGTGATGAAGAATAGCCCTCTTGGAGTCTTGGTAGATGGACCACGTGAAGAATGGAAGTTGTAACATTGTAGTTTGTTAAGAATTGTAGCATTATTGAAGTTTGTTGAACTCTTAATATTATTTATGTTGGATTTGTTAAACTTAATTTTAGTGAATTCTTGTATGGACAAATGACGTTGTTATTGAAGTTTTGTTAAACTATGTTTTAATGTGATAATGAAAATTAGGGTCGTTTGAAGAAAAATAAGTTAGGATCCGTTTTGGTCCCGGATCCGTCGGATCTGGATCCTCAATTTCATTACCCAGCGGATCCGGGTAGGATCTGCATCCTTGCCTAAATAACGGATCTAGATCTAGATCCTACCCGTTGCCATCCCTAGGACTGATAATGAAAAACGAAAACGAAACAGAGAGAGAAATGAAAGAATGAAGAGAAGAGTAGAAGACTAACCTGATTTCCGGCGCCGGCGACCGTTCTTGCTCGGTGTTCCGACTGCTCGGTGGTTTAGTAACAGTCTGCCGGAAGAAGTTCTAGAGTGAAGACTGAAGAGAGAGAAACGAATGAGTGAAGACTGAAGAGAAGAATTGAAAACAGGGTAACGGAAATGAAACAATGGGTTTTCATTTTCACGTCTTTATTTTATATTTTAATTTATTTTTTTTTTAAAATGGGTAAAGGGATCCGGATCCGGGTAATAACTTAGGACCCAGTCCAGATTCGTTTTTAAAACCGAGGATCCAGATCCTACCCGGATCCGTCGGGTCCAAAAATTGAGGATCCAAATCCGCTGAAAATGGATCCAGATCCACGAATCCTGGTCGGGTCCATTACCCATTGCCATCCCTAATTAGTCCACGTTTTTCATTTTTTCAGGTTGTCAGTTTACTGAAAATACGTTTTTGCTTGTTTGCTCGAATTATTCTTTTGGTTGTTTGCTCGATTTTTTGCTTCTTTGCTCGATTTTCTACTTTTGCTTGTTTGCTCGAAATTTATTTGTTTGTTTGCTCGATTTTTATCTTGTTTGCTCGAAATTATTTGCTTGTTTGCTGGAGTTTTTTGCTTGTTTGCTCGATTGTTGTTGGCTTGTTGCTGCTTGTAGCATTGTGGTGAAGCATACTTTGGTGCCTCTTTTGTGAAAATGTAGCTCTCATGTTGATTTTCATATTGTAGTTTGTATGTTGAATTTTTTTTTGTTGCATATTTCAGATTAGTATTGTTTGTAAATCATAATTATGGATGATAAAATGTCATTTAAAGATAATGATGCTGGGTCTAGTCACCCTAATGAAGAACCATTTGTTGTGTTGCGTGATTCTGATAAAGAGGATGATTTGGAAGGGTTTGTTGAGATTGGGGTTGATACAAGCAAGGAAGAACAATCTGGTGGTGGTAAGAAATATAAAAAATTGACTTCTACACCTTGGCAAACTTTTAATGTGGTTGTAGTCAATGGTGTTAAAAAGGCCAAGTGTAAGGATTGTAATAGCTTACTCTCATACTCGGGAGCCAATGGAATTTCACACCTCAACAAACATGCCAAAAACCATTATTCGGGAAAGCACTTGAGGCTTGCGGGTGGTCAATCACAATTGAAGTTTAAGACAGAAGATGATGGGACCACTTCTATGGCACTTAAGGAAAAAGCAAAGAAAGTGCCATTTGATCAAGATGTTTCAAGGCGAGAGTTGGTTAAGATGGTAGTAGTACATTAGTATCCTTTGTCAATTGTGGATTACATTGGTTTTACGAGTTTTGTTAAGAGTTTGAATGATGATTTCAAGATGATTACGAGGAACACATTGAGAAGCGATGTGATGAAGATGTTCAACAATGATAGAGGTTATCTTAAGGCTTTGTTAGTTGCTAATGAGGGTAGAGTGGCGATAACAACTGATATGTGGACTGCCTCCAACCTAAAGAAGGGGTATATGGCCGTGACATCCCATTTCATTGATGATAAATGGGTTTTGCATGATCGAACAATAAGGTAATTTTGCTTATTTCATTTATAATTCTAACATATTTTTGGTTATTTGCTTTTGTTCCAACTTGTGGTTATTTGCCAATTTGCATTTATAATGGTTAACATGTTGGAGTTTTTGTTTTATTATGTTCTGAATCTTGGTTTTGTCACGGTTAAATAGGTTTTGTCATGTTCCAAGTCCGCATACATATGGGGTCATTGCTAAGATTCTTATGGAAAGTTTGTCTCAATATTCTTTGGAAAACAAAATTTCTTCTGTAGTTGTTGATAATTGTAGCACAAATGATGCAATGATAAATGTGTTGTTGGACAAATTGGAGAGTAGTTGTTTGGTGTTAAATGGAGAAATTTTCCATATGAGGTGTAGTGAAAGATGGTTTACAAGTAATAGATCATGATATTGCCAAAGTAAGAGAGTATATTGCGTTTTGAATGTGACTAAAACAAATAGGATTGGTCTTGATGTGTAAATTATGTGGAATTCTACTTACTTGATGCTTGAATCTAGTTTGCCTTTCAAAGACGTTTTAAATAAATTGAAATTTATGTTCCTAGTGACCATTGTAACACCCCGAAATTTTCACCCTTTATTTTTTGGTATTTGTATACATTAAAATGATATTTTTTTTTTGTAAAAATAAATAATTTATTATTTAAATTATTTTGGAACGTGTTTTGAAAATGTGTATATATATTTATATGTTGTGATATATTCATATATATTTATTTTAAGTTGTTAGTTATTTATTTTAAAAGTTATATTAATTTTGTTATCTATTTAGGCGTTTAGGATGCAATTTTGTTGCGTAGCGTTTTTGTAACGTTGTTGGACCAACTTGGGTGATGAAATGTTGCATCGCATGTGGTGTGTCATGCTGGTCGAAAATCAGCAATTATGGTGTGGAGGATGAAGAGTTTTGGTGCTCATTAAGTTAACCTTTGGATCTCTTGTAACCGCTCATTTAATCCCTCATTAACATTCTCCTAAACCCTTCATTTTTCCTTGTCATAAAATTCTGATTTTTAATAAGAGTGGTTCAGCATCATTGTCATTTAACCCACACTGTTTTCAAGAAAAGAAAGAGAGAAAAGGAAGAGGAAAAGAAGAGAAAGGTTCAACCCGGTTTTTCCTATCACACCTTCACGAAAATAATCGTAGACGGAGATATAACCGTTGTATCGTCTTCAAATTTGGACAACACGTTTATAACATCTTTAGCTTCACTTTGACCGGAGAGATTTAGATTCCGAGGTTTTGATCACCGGGAATCATGGTCGGAACAGAGCAGTACGAAATGAGATTTTTCAATGTTCAAGAAGAAACGCCTAGTGACTTTTTGCTACAAACTATCGTTCGTTGTGCTTCGGGGTTAGAAGAGGAATTGGATTATATGCGTAACTCTTAACTATCTCTTTAGACTCATCTCTCCTCCCGACGTTCCAGGTAACTAGTAGTTATCTTAGAACGATAGAGATTAGAGTATTTTTCGGTATTAGATTATTACGCTAGGAATTGTTTAAAATACTTTTTGAATGAAATTATTGATGAAATTAAACGTGAATATACTTGATGCATGCTGTATGAATATTGTATACAGAAAAAAAAATTCGTCTGAGTTTTAGTATTTATTTGATTTATTTGGCATTTTGTGCGTCTTTGGCTTATTTGCTAAATAATCATTTAACGAATGATAAAATTGCTGAAATTATTTTTCATGAATCATGTTATATGTGTAGTATGTATTTCATGCCTTGGAATAATTTTTTCCTACTGTTTACAGGTTTATTTAATTGGTTTATCTGTTTTTGCATTTTCGTGTCTATCAGTATATAAATCGTGAAAATTATTTATGGGGGCCGAAAAATTAATTTCTTTATATATTATGTATTACCGTGAGTTTATTCATGTTATGTAAATTTTTGGGCGTTTATTTTTATTTTTACTGATTATATTGGCTTTATTGAGTATTCTGTAAATTATCGTTCAAAAATGCTTTTAGAGTCCGAAAATTATAAATAAAAATTGTAGCATGTCAGTAGAGCCATAAGGGTCGTATGATAATTTTTTTGTTATTTTACTGATTGTATTTATTAGTTTCTTAATTATTATTGTGTTTTTGTTGTGAATTTGTGGATATTCTTTTAAATTATTTAAGAGCTTGTTAATCAGAAATAATTTAAGATCTTTTATATTCTTGGATGCTGGTGTTTTGTAAGTTGCTGTAAGTATTATTGGGTATCATTATGTTTATGTTGATTTATGTAAAAATGATTAATTGTGTACTATTCATTTATTTAATAAGTCTTGGAGTTAATTGGTGATGCATTTTTTATTGAACTGTTTGTGCTGTAAAAAATATTTCATTATTATTGTTGATGCTTAGTGATGTTCAAAGTATTGTGGTTGAAGATATTTGTTGTAAGTTTATAAGTTACTACTTTGAGGATTTTTTTTGAAGAATTACTTTTGATGAATTATGAGTATAAGGCCGGGTGGCATCCCTTTTGATGAATATTTTTGAGCTGAATGATACTTTGATGATATTTATGATTTTATTTTGAGAGAAGAATATCCGGTGGGATAGATGTAGTCCCCGGTTAAGAACATGCCAACCACCTGGTTTGCGAACTTGGGGTAAACCTGTGTTAATTGTTGTCGTCCGAGACGTCAGGGAGTTATGCGTGTTCTACCCTGCATCAGGAGTTTGGCCATTCTTAGACACAGGCAGTGGGGAACGTATGCCCATAGACTGACCTGAAGATTGCGATCTGACAAACCTTAGGAAGTGATTTGCGATTCACCGGCGTTCGGTTTCTGATTCAATAACTTATTTTATCTATGTTTTTATTATTATTGAAGTATTCTTGAGATGTTTTATTCATTTTATCTTTTGTATTACATGTGAGCTTTATGATTTTGGATGCATGTCATAATTGTCTTGACCTTATGTTTTCCTTTCTTATTAATCTATGTATGAATCATGCTTTGATTTCTTTTGTTCTGGGAGAACTGCTAGTTACTCCCCACTGATTGTGGATGTTGTTGTATATTTTGCAGGTTTTGTTGATGTGAATCTTCTTTGGTTTTGAGCTCGGGTTGAGATGCGAGAATCAAATGATAGTTGTTTTAGGCCTAGACCGCTAGTTAGACTTTTCTCATTTGGAATACTCTGAATTAGTTATTTATTGATATTATTTATTTAAGTTGGTCTCTTAACATAGTTATTTAAATACCTTTGTATTAGAAGTGGCATTCCCAGAAGACGATGTTTCCGCCATCGTCCTATAATACTATTATTATTTCTTTCTTTTTCCGCTTTGAAATTCTGGGGTGTTACAGTTGGTATCAGAGCAAAACGCTCCTAAACTCTGAAAAAGAGTTGCTAATGATTCTTTAGAATTATTAGTTAGCCATAGGATATTAATATTTGTTTAGAGTAAGTTTAGTTGTTTGACTATAATGAGAGTGTGATGGGTAGAGTAAGTAAAGGGAAGCCTTATGGGAATGTGGTGTGCTCTCATGCTTATGGAGCATATGTTATATGTATAGTTATTTGTATTATTGGTGGAATTAGTCTACCATGTTTGCTAATCTTATTTGCAGGGCCTCTTACATGTAATTTATTTTCTCTTTGATTAGAGTGCGCAGCGAAAGCGAAGTAATTTATAGCCTTCTCGGTTTAGTTGTGTGTTTAATTTATTTTGTGTTTTGCAATTTAAAGATAAACTTTAGTTTTATTTTAATATAGTCTTGTGTGTTGCATTGCATTTATTTTATTTGCTAGTTGCTTGATAGTATATATGTTATTATGTGAGACAATATATACTTTCTGTTCTGTTTCAATTAAGTGTTGTTTTTATACGTGAGTATTACGTATCTGTTTTATTATTTACAAAACTTTCTAGTTTGAATTTATATTCCAAATTATATTTTAGATCTTTGAACTTAATAAAAATACTTATGTTAGAGTTATTTTCTGACTTTCAAATTTTGTTATTGTTAATATTTTGACATACTCTTTTGAAAAACGTTTAATTTCAATTGTCTTCAAATTTCTCTTACTGTCGTTGGCCATCTATATTTATAAATATTTTCCTTTTAGTATTTTTATTTTTCATGCTAATCCTTGTTTAGCTTTTAATTATGGTAACAAGTTTTGTAGTCTTTGAAAATGAAAGTACTTTAATGAGTTGTCTTGGTGTTAGATTGAAATGTAGATGCAAACTATTTTGTTTTAAAGGTTAGCATTCAACAACATTTACTTTACTTACTTTTCTTATTAGCATTATTTTTTTTTTCAAACTCAAATGCGTGAAAGGATCTCATTTACTATTTGTTGTTTCTTGTGTAAATATTTAGTGCTTTCTCATTTCATAGCAAAATTTTGGTTGTTTTCAATACTTCTTATTTAATTCTTTGGTTTTGACTGATCTGTTTTATATTCTTTGAAAATAAAATTTATATACTCAGTCTAAATTTTAAACTTATTTGAGTTGATATTAAGTCATAATTGGTGATTCCTTTGACTTGTATGTCAATTTGATAAGTCTAAATTTTAAACTTGTTTGAGTTGATATTGAGTCATAATGGTGATTCATGTGACTTGTATGTCAATTTGATAAGTTGACACATTTTACCTGTTTTGATTTAATTTCCTTTTTCAGTTGATATTAAGTTTATATTGGGTGATTCCAGTAAACTCTAATGTCGATTTGATAAGTAGGCTGTCAAATATTGTTTTGTTGTTACTAGATTGCAGTGGGTGGTTCCATGCATATTTGTGTCGACTTGGCAAATTTTATAATTGTTGTTAATAATTTATTACTTTATCGCCTATTTATTATTAGTGTTTCGTCGTTGTGAAATTTATTTTAAATTTTTCAATTTCTTTTGCGAACTTTAATTTTCATATATATGTTTAGGAGGCGTACGCTCTTATAACATATGTCATGACTTGTGTTCGTAAGTGCTATTTTAATAAAGCAGCTAGCTACTCTTTATTAAAGTGTTCTTATCTCTTTAAGTGGAGTATAAGCCCGTGTGGTTACCTCTATTTAAATTGGTTTGGCTATCTATTTACGAACTTTTTCTTCTTTTACAAAATTACCTATAGTTTATTGTGCAAAAGTTTTTACCTTAAACTTTCTAATACTTGTCTTTGGTTCTTTCACATTTTATAAAATGATTGTTGTTACCGTGCTTCTTTACTATACAACTCTTTTGGCCTTCCAAAATAAAATATATATTATTTGAGTTATCAAATTTTATACCTGCAAAGTTCTTTAGTTAACTAAAATCCATCGATTCCTGTTTTCTTAATGTTTTTATCTAGAGTATTTTCCTTTGTCTCTTGGTTGTTTTGAAGTTTCGAGGACGAAACTCTTTTAAGGGGGAGCGATTGTAACACCCCGAAATTTTCACCCTTTATTTTTTGGTATTTGTTTACATTAAAATGATATTTTTTTTTCGTAAAAATAAATAATTTATTATTTAAATTATTTTGGAACGTGTTTTGAAAATGTGTATATATATTTATATGTTGTGATATATTTATATATATTTTTAATTTAAGTTGTTAGTTATTTATTTTAAAAGTCATATTAGTTTTGTTATCTATTTAGGCGTTTAGGATGCAGTTTTGTTGCGTAGCGTTTTTGTAACGTTGTTGGACCGATTTGGGTGATGAAATGTTGCATCGCATGTGGCGTGTCATGCTGGTCGAAAATCAGCAATTATGGTGTGGAGGATGAAGAGTTTTGGTGCTCATTAAGTTAACCTTTGGATCTCTTGTAACCGCTCATTTAATCCCTCATTAACATTCTCCTAAACCCTTCATTTTTCCTTGTCATAAAATCCTGATTTTTAATAATAGAGGTTCAGCATCATTGTCATTTAACCCACGCTGTTTTCAATAAAAGAAAGAGAGAAAAGGAAGAGGAAAAGAAGAGAAAGGTTCAACCCGGTTTTTCCTATCACACCTTCAGGAAAATAATCGTAGACGGAGATCTAACCGTTGGATCGTCTTCAAGTTTGGACAACACGTTTTTAACATCTTTATCTTCACTTTGACCAGACTGATTTAGTTTTCGAGGTTTTCATCACCGGGAATCATGGTCGGAACAGAGCAGTACGAAATGAGATTTTTCAATGTTCAAGAAGAAACGCCTAGTGACTTTTTGCTACAAACTATCGTTCGTTGTGCTTCGGGGTTAGAAGAGGAATTGGATTATATGCGTAACCCTTAACTATCTCTGTAGACTCATCTCTCCTCCCGACGTTCCAGGTAACTAGTAGTTATCTTAGAACGATAGAGATTAGAGTATTTTTCGGTATTTGATTATTACGCTAGGAATTGTTTAAAATACTTTTTGAATGAAATTATTGATGAAATTTGACGTGAATATACTTGATGCATGCTGTATGAATATTGTATACAGAAAAATTATTTTCGTCTGAGTTTTAGTATTTATTTGATTTATTTGGTATTTTGTGCGTCTTTGGCTTATTTGCTAAATAATTATTGAACGAATGATAAAATTGCTGAAAGTATTTTTCATGAATCATGTTATATGTGTAGTATGTATTTCATGCCTTGGAATAATTTTTGCCTACTGTTTACAGGTTTATTTAATTGGTTTATCTGTTTTTGCATTTTCGTGTCTGTCAGTATATAAATCGTAAAAATTATTTCTGGAGGCCGAAAAAATAATTTCTTTGTATATTATGTACTAGTTTTGAAGCCCGTTCGTTGCACGGGTTGTTGCTTATTTTATCTTTTTGTAAATTTTTTTGTTAATATTATTGTCAATTTTGTGTTGCTGTGAAATGAGATTTTTCAACACTATTGTATTTATAACTTTCTCCATTCCTTTTCTATTACAACAATTACCGCTTTGGGTAGTTTCATCTTTTGGAACCATTTCACTTTTGGTAAAACAAAAGCAACTATTGTTGACAATATTGCCTTTATTTGATGTTAATAAAACCCTCATTAATTATCTAAATTGCCTCATAAAGTTGCGTTTACTTTATTAAGGATTATTTATCCCCTACTCTAGTTAACTAAAGGGGTACCTCTATGCTAAATCACCCATTATTTATTTCCTTAAAAACCATGCCCACACCAATTGTTGTAGTAGAAAAAGAACAGGGAAGTATTTGTCATTATACTATAATTTCTAGATTTGTTATTACGGTATATAAATTTTATAATTTTCTAATATCCAATTAAATATTGTAACTAACTCTATTATTAAATGGTATCCTAATAATAGGTGTGACTAACAATAATTAACACAGTTTTAACATGAATAATACCCGAATGGTAATTTAAGAAAGTAGAGCGAGGGTAATAATTTAATAGATGCAGAACAGAAAGAATAGAGAAAAACATGAGTGTCAGCCACAACATTAACTTTGAATATAGCACATAAATACTAACGCATATAGAATGGAAGATGAAAAAGCAAAAAAGAAGATCATAATGATAGTTTCATGAATAAAATTAATTAAATGTAAAACTAACCTCTATTAATAATTGAAAATACTATTTAAGAGAGAAAAAAATACCTTTTCATCAATCATGACCATATCAAGACTTATCAAACTTCCCCCTTTTTTATGATCCGTGACCTTAAACAGCCTACAAACGCGAATCTTGATTTCCAAATAGTTTTAGTAGAATTAAGTTCATGGAGAAAAGAATAAGATCTTACATATAGATATATGGAAAAAAACATAAATAATTATGTATGCAATAAATATTCTAGGAATAAAATAATTAGTTAATTGCATAATACCTCAGCAATCTCGATGACAAACTTTCATTATTCATGTAATGCCATCATGGAATGCTATAGGTTCAAAACTATGGATATGAATTTTTTATCTTTATATAACTCAATTTTTAAAAGTATGATTCTTAAAGACATAATTAGTATTGTCAGGTATAATACGCTATTTTTATATATTTAAAATAAAGAATAAATAATATGTTATTGTTCATCTAAACAAATACATTTTCATAAGTTGTAAAACAATATTGTATATAGATCTTATTTCAAAGCATATCTCGAGCACTCTCCGACGGTAAAAAAAACTATACTATTGCGAATTATGTAGCAAAAGTTATAATCAATTTACATTGTATAATAGTTTAGATTTTTTATTTAAAATCAGACTATCAATTTTACATTGTTGTTTATTTTATTATATTTCATAAGTTGTAGAACTATATTGTAAATTGATCTTATTTCAAAGCATGTCTAGAACACTATCCAATGGTACAAAAATTATTATAAATAATTTAGATAATATAATAATTTAGGTTCTGCAATCTCGATGACAAACTTTCATTTGATTCTTCATGTAATGCCATCATGGAATGCTATAGGTTCAAAACTATGGATATGAATTTTTTATCTTTATATAACTCAATTTTTAAAAGTATGATTCTTAAAGACATAATTAGTATTGTCAGGTATAATACGCTATATTTATATATTTAAAATAAAGAATAAATAATATGTTATTGTTCATCTAAATAAATACATTTTCATAAGTTGTAAAACAATAATGTATATAGATCTTATTTCAAAGCATATCTCGAGCACTCTCCGATGGTAAAAAAAACTATACTATTGCGAATTATGTAGCAAAAGTTCTAATCAATTTACATTGTATAATAATTTTGATTTTTTATTTAAAATCAGACTATCGATTTTACATTGTTGTTTATTTTATTATATTTCATAAGTTGTATAACTATATTGTAAATTGATCTTATTTCAAAGCATATTTAGAGCACTATCCAATGGTACAAAAATTATTATACACAATTTAGATAATATAATAATTTAGGTTGTTAATTCAAAACCAAACTCTAATTTTCGCTTATCAAAAGCTCCTTATATGTATTTAAATCTATGTAAAACTCTATTCTTTAAATATTTTCATGATTTGTGACCCTATATTGTAAATGGATCTTACTTTGAAGCATATTTCAAGCACTCTCCAATGGTAGACGAATTATAATGTTTTGAATTATGTAGCAAAAGTTATACACAATTTACATAATATTATATTTTAGGTTTTTTATTCAAAATGAAACTCTAATTTTCCCTATCCAAAACTCCTTTTAGGTATTTAAATATTGGTAGAACTCTATTTTTTATAATATTTAAATTTAAAACTAATGACATGGCAATCCTACGTGGCGTTCTCTATTTCATAAGCTGTCGAGCTATATTGTAAATGGATCTTATTTTGAAGTATATTTCGAGCACTATCCAATGGTACAAAAATTATAATATTCCGAATTACGTAGCAAAAGTTATACGCAATTTACATAATATAATTATTTGGGTTGTTAATTCAAAATCAAACTCTAATTTTCGCTTATCCAAAACTCTTTATACGTATTTAAATTTTTGTAGAACTCTATTTTTGCAAAAAATAAAAACAATAATTAATGGCAATCATACGTGGCGCACTCTATGACCTCGAAATCTTGAGGAGCTCCCTATGCTCCCGAAAAGTTCCTCCTTTATATATATATATTGATAAAGAATAAATAATATGTTATTGTTCATCTAAACAAATACATTTTCATAAGTTGTAAAACAATATTGTATATAGATCTTATTTCAAAGCATATCTCGAGCACTCTCCGATGGTAAAAAAAACTATACTATTGCGAATTATGTAGCAAAAGTTATAATCAATTTACATTGTATAATAGTTTAGATTTTTTATTTAAAATCAGACTATCAATTTTACATTGTTGTTTATTTTTATTATATTTCATAAGTTGTAGAACTATATTGTAAATTGATCTTATTTCAAAGCATGTCTAGAACACTATCCAATGGTACAAAAATTATTATAAATAATTTAGATAATATAATAATTTAGGTTCGCAATCTCGATGACAAACTTTCATTTGATTCTTCATGTAATGCCATCATGGAATGCTATAGGTTCAAAACTATGGATATGAATTTTTTATCTTTATATAACTCAATTTTTAAAAGTATGATTCTTAAAGACATAATTAGTATTGTCAGGTATAATACGCTATTTTTATATATTTAAAATAAAGAATAAATAATATGTTATTGTTCATCTAAATAAATACATTTTCATAAGTTGTAAAACAATATTGTATATAGATCTTATTTCAAAGCATATCTCGAGCACTCTCCGATGGTAAAAAAAAACTATACTATTGCGAATTATGTAGCAAAAGTTCTAATCAATTTACATTGTATAATAATTTAGATTTTTTATTTAAAATCAGACTATCGATTTTACATTGTTGTTTATTTTATTATATTTCATAAGTTGTATAACTATATTGTAAATTGATCTTATTTCAAAGCATATTTAGAGCACTATCCAATGGTACAAAAATTATTATACACAATTTAGATAATATAATAATTTAGGTTGTTAATTCAAAACCAAACTCTAATTTTCGCTTATCAAAAGCTCCTTATATGTATTTAAATCTATGTAAAACTCTATTCTTTAAATATTTTCATGATTTGTGACCCTATATTGTAAATGGATCTTACTTTGAAGCATATTTCAAGCACTCTCCAATGGTAGACGAATTATAATGTTTTGAATTATGTACCAAAAGTTATACACAATTTACATAATATTATATTTTAGGTTTTTTATTCAAAATGAAACTCTAATTTTCCCTATCCAAAACTCCTTTTAGGTATTTAAATATTGGTAGAACTCTATTTTTTATAATATTTAAATTTAAAACTAATGACATGGCAATCCTACGTGGCGTTCTCTATTTCATAAGTTGTCGAGCTATATTGTAAATGGATCTTATTTCGAAGTATATTTCGAGCACTATCCAATGGTACAAAAATTATAATATTCCGAATTACGTAGCAAAAATTATACGCAATTTACATAATCTAATTATTTGGGTTGTTAATTCAAAATCAAACTCCAATTTTCGCTTATCCAAAACTCTTTATACGTATTTAAATTTTTGTAGAACTCTATTTTTGTACAAAATAAAAATAATAATTAATGGCAATCATACGTGGCCACTCTATGACCTCGAAATCTTGAGGAGCTCCCTATGCTCCCGAAAAGTTCCTCTTTTATATATATATATTGATAAAGAATAAATAATATGTTATTGTTCATCTAAACAAATACATTTTCATAAGTTGTAAAACAATATTGTATATAGATCTTATTTCAAAGCATATCTCGAGCACTCTCCGACGGTAAAAAAACTATACTATTGTGATTTATGTAACAAAAGTTATAATCAATTTACATTGTATAATAGTTTAGATTTTTTATTTAAAATCAGACTATCAATTTTACATTGTTGTTTATTTTTATTATATTTCATAAGTTGTAGAACTATATTGTAAATTGATCTTATTTCAAAGCATGTCTAGAACACTATCCAATGGTACAAAAATTATTATAAATAATTTAGATAATATAATAATTTAGGTTCTGCAATCTCGATGACAAACTTTCATTTGATTCTTCATGTAATGCCATCATGGAATGCTATAGGTTCAAAACTATGGATATGAATTTTTTATCTTTATATAACTCAATTTTTAAAAGTATGATTCTTAAATACATAATTAGTATTGTTAGGTATAATATGCTATTTTTATATATTTAAAATAAAGAATAAATAATATGTATTGTTCATCTAAATAAATACATTTTCATAAGTTGTAAAACAATATTGTATATAGATCTTATTTCAAAGCATATCTCGAGCACTCTCCGATGGTAAAAAAAAACTATACTATTGCGAATTATGTAGCAAAAGTTCTAATCAATTTACATTGTATAATAATTTAGATTTTTTATTTAAAATCAGACTATCGATTTTACATTGTTGTTTATTTTATTATATTTCATAAGTTGTATAACTATATTGTAAATTGATCTTATTTGAAAGCATATTTAGAGCACTATCCAATGGCTCAAAAATTATTATACACAATTTAGATAATATAATAATTTAGGTTGTTAATTCAAAACCAAACTCTAATTTTCGCTTATCAAAAGCTCCTTATATGTATTTAAATCTATGTAAAACTCTATTCTTTAAATATTTTCATGATTTGTGACCCTATATTGTAAATGGATCTTACTTTGAAGCATATTTCAAGCACTCTCCAATGGTAGACGAATTATAATGTTTTGAATTATGTAGCAAAAGTTATACACAATTTACATAATATAATAATTTAGGTTTTTTATTCAAAATGAAACTCTAATTTTCCCTACCCAAAACTCCTTTTAGGTATTTAAATATTGGTAGAACTCTATTTTTTATAATATTTAAATTTAAAACTAATGACATGGCAATCTTACGTGGCGTTCTCTATTTCATAAGTTGTCGAGCTATATTGTAAATGGATCTTATTTCGAAGTATATTTCGAGCACTATCCAATGGTACAAAAATTATAATATTCCGAATTACGTAGCAAAAATTATACGCAATTTACATAATATAATTATTTGGGTTGTTAATTCAAAATCAAACTCCAATTTTCGCTTATCCAAAACTCTTTATACGTATTTAAATTTTTGTAGAACTCTATTTTTGTAAAAAATAAAAATAATAATTAATGGCAATCATACGTGGCCACTCTATGACCTCGAAATCTTGAGGAGCTCCCTATGCTCCCGAAAAGTTCCTCTTTTATATATATATATTGATAAAGAATAAATAATATGTTATTGTTCATCTAAACAAATACATTTTCATAAGTTGTAAAACAATATTGTATATAGATCTTATTTCAAAGCATATCTCGAGCACTCTCCGACGGTAAAAAAAAACTATACTATTGCGAATTATGTAGCAAAAGTTATAATCAATTTACATTGTATAATAGTTTAGATTTTTTATTTAAAGTCAGACTATCAATTTTACATTGTTGTTTATTTTATTATATTTCATAAGTTGTAGAACTATATTGTAAATTGATCTTATTTCAAAGCATGTCTAGAACACTATCCAATGGTACAAAAATTATTATAAATAATTTAGATAATATAATAATTTAGGTTCTGCAATCTCGATGACAAACTTTCATTTGATTCTTCATGTAATGCCATCATGGAATGCTATTGGTTCAAAACTATGGATATGAATTTTTTATCTTTATATAACTCAATTTTTAAAAGTATGATTCTTAAAGACATAATTAGTATTGTCAGGTATAATACGCTATTTTTATATATTTAAAATAAAGAATAAATAATATGTTATTGTTTATCTAAATAAATACATTTTCATAAGTTGTAAGACAATAATGTATATAGATCTTATTTCAAAGCATATCTCGAGCACTCTCGATGGTAAAAAAAAATATACTATTGCGAATTATGTAGCAAAAGTTCTAATCAATTTACATTGTATAATAATTTAGATTTTTTATTTAAAATCAGACTATCGATTTTACATTGTTGTTTATTTTATTATATTTCATAAGTTGTATAACTATATTGTAAATTGATCTTATTTCAAAGCATATTTAGAGCACTATCCAATGGTACAAAAATTATTATACACAATTTAGATAATATAATAATTTAGGTTGTTAATTCAAAACCAAACTCTAATTTTCGCTTATCAAAAGCTCCTTATATGTATTTAAATCTATGTAAAACTCTATTCTTTAAATATTTTCATGATTTGTGACCCTATATTGTAAATGGATCTTACTTTGAAGCATATTTCAAGCACTCTCCAATGGTAGACGAATTATAATGTTTTGAATTATGTAGCAAAAGTTATACACAATTTACATTATATTATATTTTAGGTTTTTTATTCAAAATGAAACTCTAATTTTCCCTATCCAAAACTCCTTTTTGGTATTTAAATATTGGTAGAACTCTATTTTTTATAATATTTAAATTTTAAACTAACGACATGGCAATCCTATGTGGCGCTCTCTATTTCATAAGTTGTCGAGCTATATTGTAAATGGATCTTATTTCGAAGTATATTTCGAGCACTATCCAATGGTACAAAAATTATAATATTCCGAATTACGTAGCAAAAGTTATACGCAATTTACATAATATAATTATTTGGGTTGTTAATTCAAAATCAAACTCTAATTTTCGCTTATCCAAAACTCCTTATACGTATTTAAATTTTTGTAGAACTCTATTTTTGTAAAAAATAAAAATAATAATTAATGACATGGCAATCATACGTGGCGCACTCTATGGCCTCGAAATCTTGAGGAGCTCCCTATGCTCCCGAAAAGTTCCTCCTTTCTATATATATATATATATATTGATAAAGAATAAATAATATGTTATTGTTCATCTAAACAAATACATTTTCATAAGTTGTAAAACAACATTGTATATAGATCTTATTTCAAAGCATATCTCGAGCACTCTCCGACGGTAAAAAAAAAAAACTATACTATTGCGAATTATGTAGCAAAAGTTATAATTAATTTACATTGTATAATAGTTTAGATTTTTTATTTAAAATCAGACTATCAATTTTACATTGTTGTTTATTTTATTATATTTCATAAGTTGTAGAACTATATTGTAAATTGATCTTATTTCAAAGCATGTCTAGAACACTATCTAATGGTACAAAAATTATTATAAATAATTTAGATAATATAATAATTTAGGTTCTGCAAGCTCGATGACAAACTTTCATTTGATTCTTCATGTAATGCCATCATGGAATGCTATAGGTTCAAAACTATGGATATGAATTTTTTATCTTTATATAACTCAATTTTTAAAAGTATGATTCTTAAAGACATAATTAGTATTGTCAGGTATAATACGCTATTTTTATATATTTAAAATAAAGAATAAATAATATGTTATTGTTCATCTAAATAAATACATTTTCATAAGTTGTAAAACAATATTGTATATAGATCTTATTTCAAAGCATATCTCGAGCACTCTCCGATGGTCAAAAAAACTATACTATTGCGAATTATGTAGCAAAAGTTATAATCAATTTACATTGTATAATAATTTATATTTTTTATTTAAAATCAGACTATCGATTTTACATTGTTGTTTATTTTATTATATTTCATAAGTTGTAGAACTATATTGTAAATTGATCTTATTTCAAAGCATATTTAGAGCACTATCCAATGGTACAAAAATTATTATTCACAATATAGATAATATAATAATTTAGGTTGTTAATTCAAAACCAAACTCTAATTTTCGCTGATCAAAAGCTCCTTATATGCATTTAAATCTATGTAAAACTCTATTCTTTAAATATTTTCATGATTTGTGACCCTATATTGTAAATGGATCTTACTTTGAAGAATATTTCAAGCACTCTCCAATGGTAGACGAAGTATAATGTTTTGAATTAGGTGGCAAAAGTTATACACAATTTACATAATATAATAATTTAGGTTTTTTATTCAAAATGAAACTCTAATTTTCCCTATCCAAAACTCCTTTTAGGTATTTAAATATTGGTAGAACTCTATTTTTTATAATATTTAAATTTAAAACTAACGACATGGCAATCCTACGTGGCGCTCTCTATTTCATAAGTTGTCGAGCTATATTGTAAATGGATCTTATTTCGAAGTATATTTCGAGCACTATCCAATGATACAAAAATTATAATATTCCGAATTACGTAGCAAAAGTTATACGCAATTTACATAATATAATTATTTGGGTTGTTAATTCAAAATCAAACTCTAATTTTCGCTTATCCAAAACTTCTTATACGTATTTAAATTTTTGTAGAACTCTATTTTTGTAAAAAATAAAAATAATAATTAATGACATGGCAATCATACGTGGCGCACTCTATGGCCTCGAAATCTTGAGAAGCTCCCTATGCTCATGAAAAGTTCCTCCTTTCTATATATATATATATATATTGATAAAAAATGAATAATATGTTATTGTTCATCTAAACAAATACATTTTCATAAGTTGTAAAACAACATTGTATATAGATCTTATTTCAAACCATATCTCGAGCACTCTCCGACGGTAAAAAAAAAAAACTATACTATTGCGAATTATGTAGCAAAAGTTATAATCAATTTACATTGTATAATAGTTTAGATTTTTTATTTAAAATCAGACTATCAATTTTACATTGTTGTTTATTTTATTATATTTCATAAGTTGTAGAACTATATTGTAAATTGATCTTAGTTCAAAGCATGTCTAGAACACTATCTAATGGTACAAAAATTATTATAAATAATTTAGATAATATAATAATTTAGGTTCTGCAAGCTCGATGACAAACTTTCATTTGATTCTTCATGTAATGCCATCATGGAATGCTATAGGTTCAAAACTATGGATATAAATTTTTTATCTTTATATAACTCAATTTTTAAAAGTATGATTCTTAAAGACATAATTAGTATTGTCAGGTATAATACGCTATTTTTATATATTTAAAATAAAGAATAAATAATATGTTATTGTTCATCTAAATAAATACATTTTCATAAGTTGTAAAACAATATTGTATATAGATCTTATTTCAAAGCATATCTTGAGCACTCTCCGATGGTAAAAAAAAACTATACTATTGCGAATTATGTAGCAAAAGTTATAATCAATTTACATTGTATAATAATTTATATTTTTTATTTAAAATCAGACTATCGATTTTACATTGTTGTTTATTTTATTATATTTCATAAGTTGTAGAACTATATTGTAAATTGATCTTATTTCAAAGCATATTTAGAGCACTATCCAATGGTACAAAAATTATTATACACAATATAGATAATATAATAATTTAGGTTGTTAATTCAAAACCAAACTCTAATTTTCGCTTATCAAAAGCTCCTTATAAGCATTTAAATCTATGTAAAACTCTATTCTTTAAATATTTTCATGATTTGTGACCCTATATTGTAAATGGATCTTACTTTGAAGCATATTTCAAGCACTCTCCAATGGTAGACGAATTATAATGTTTTGAATTAGGTAGCAAAAGTTATACACAATTTACATAATATAATAATTTAGGTTTTTTATTCAAAATGAAACTCTAATTTTCCCTATCCAAAACTCCTTTTAGGTATTTAAATATAGGTAGAACTCTTTTTTTTTTTATAATATTTAAATTTAAAACTAACCACATGGCAATCCTACGTGGCGCTCTCTAATCATAAGTTGTCGAGCTATATTGTAAATGGATCTTATTTCGAAGTATATTTCGAGCACTATCCAATGGTACAAAAATTATAATATTCCGAATTACGTAGCAAAAGTTATACGCAATTTACATAATATAATTATTTGGGTTGTTAATTCAAAATCAAACTCTAATTTTCGCTTATCCAAAACTCCTTATACGTATTTAAATTTTTGTAGAACTCTATTTTTGTAAAAAATAAAAATAATAATAAATGACATGGCAATCATACGTGGCGCACTCTATGGCCTCGAAATCTTGAGGAGCTCCCTATGCTCCAGAAAAGTTCCTCCTTTCATATATATATATATATATATATATAAATATATTGATAAAGAATAAATAATATGTTATTGTTCATCTAAACAAATACATTTTCATAAGTTGTAAAACAACATTGTATATAGATCTTATTTCAAAGCATATCTCGAGCACTCTCCGACGGTAAAAAAAAAACTATACTATTGCGAATTATGTAGCAAAAGTTATAATTAATTTACATTGTATAATAGTTTAGATTTTTTATTTAAAATCAGACTATCAATTTTACATTGTTGTTTATTTTATTATATTTCATAAGTTGTAGAACTATATTGTAAATTGATCTTATTTCAAAGCATGTCTAGAACACTATCTAATGGTACAAAAATTATTATAAATAATTTAGATAATATAATAATTTAGGTTCTGCAAGCTCGATGACAAACTTTCATTTGATTCTTCATGTAATGCCATCATGGAATGCTATAGGTTCAAAACTATGGATATGAATTTTTTATCTTTATATAACTCAATTTTTAAAAGTATGATTCTTAAAGACATAATTAGTATTGTCAGGTATAATACGCTATTTTTATATATTTAAAATAAAGAATAAATAATATGTTATTGTTCATCTAAATAAATACATTTTCATAAGTTGTAAAACAATATTGTATATAGATCTTATTTCAAAGCATATCTCGAGCACTCTCCGATGGTAAAAAAAATATACTATTGCGAATTATGTAGCAAAAGTTATAATCAATTTACATTGTATAATAATTTATATTTTTTATTTAAAATCAGACTATCGATTTTACATTTTTGTTTATTTATTATATTTCATAAGTTGTAGAACTATATTGTAAATTGATCTTATTTCAAAGCATATTTAGAGCACTATCCAATGGTACAAAAATTATTATACACAATATAGATAATATAATAATTTAGGTTGTTAATTCAAAACCAAACTCTAATTTTCGCTGATCAAAAGCTCCTTATATGCATTTAAATCTATGTAAAACTCTATTCTTTAAATATTTTCATGATTTGTGACCCTATATTGTAAATGGATCTTACTTTGAAGTATATTTCAAGCACTCTCCAATGGTAGACGAATTATAATGTTTTGAATTAGGTAGCAAAAGTTATACACAATTTACATAATATAATAATTTAGGTTTTTTATTCAAAATGAAACTTTAATTTTCCCTATCCAAAACTCCTTTTAGGTATTTAAATATTGGTAGAACTCTATTTTTTATAATATTTAAATTTAAAACTCACGACATGGCAATCCTACGTGGCGCTCTCTATTTCATAATTTGTCGAGCTATATTGTAAATGGATCTTATTTCGAAGTATATTTCGAGCACTATCCAATGGTACAAAAATTATAATATTCCGAATTACGTAGCAAAAGTTATACGCAATTTACATAATATAATTATTTGGGTTGTTAATTCAAAATCAAATTCTAATTTTCGCTTATCCAAAACTCCTTATACGTATTTAAATTTTTGTAGAACTCTATTTTTGTAAAAAATAAAAATAATAATTAATGACATGGCAATCATACGTGGCGCACTCTATGGCCTCGAAATCTTGAGGAGCTCCTTATGCTCCCGAAAAGTTCCTCCTTTCTATATATATATATATATTGATAAAGAATAAATAATATGTTATTGTTCATCTAAACAAATACATTTTCATAAGTTGTAAAACAACATTGTATATAGATCTTATTTCAAAGCATATCTCGAGCACTCTCCGACGGTAAAAAAAAAACTATACTATTGCGAATTATGTAGCAAAAGTTATAATCAATTTACATTGTATAATAGTTTAGATTTTTTATTTAAAATCAGACTATCAATTTTACATTGTTGTTTATTTTATTATATTTCATAAGTTGTAGAACTATATTGTAAATTGATCTTAGTTCAAAGCATGTCTAGAACACTATCTAATGGTACTAAAATTATTATAAATAATTTAGATAATATAATAATTTAGGTTCTGCAAGCTCGATGACAAACTTTCATTTGATTCTTCATGTAATGCCATCATGGAATGCTATAGGTTCAAAACTATGGATATAAATTTTTTATCTTTATATAACTCAATTTTTAAAAGTATGATTCTTAAAGACATAATTAGTATTGTCAGGTATAATACGCTATTTTTATATATTTAAAATAAAGAATAAATAATATGTTATTGTTCATCTAAATAAATACATTTTCATAAGTTGTAAAACAATATTGTATATAGATCTTATTTCAAAGCATATCTTGAGCACTCTCCGATGGTAAAAAAAAACTATACTATTGCGAATTATGTAGCAAAAGTTATAATCAATTTACATTGTATAATAATTTATATTTTTTTATTTAAAATCAGACTATCGATTTTACATTGTTGTTTATTTTATTATATTTCATAAGTTGTAGAACTATATTGTAAATTGATCTTATTTCAAAGCATATTTAGAGCACTATCCAATGGTACAAAAATTATTATACACAATATAGATAATATAAAAATTTAGGTTGTTAATTCAAAACCAAACTCTAATTTTCGCTTATCAAAAGCTCCTTATATGCATTTAAATCTATGTAAAACTCTATTCTTTAAATATTTTCATGATTTGTGACCCTATATTGTAAATGGATCTTACTTTGAAGCATATTTCAAGCACTCTCCAATGGTAGACGAATTATAATGTTTTGAATTAGGTAGCAAAAGTTATACACAATTTACATAATATAATAATTTAGGTTTTTTATTCAAAATGAAACTCTAATTTTCCCTATCCAAAACTCCTTTTAGGTATTTAAATATAGGTAGAACTCTATTTTTTTATAATATTTAAATTTAAAACTAATGACATGGCAATCCTACGTGGCGCTCTCTATTTCATAAGTTGTCGAACTATATTGTAAATGGATCTTATTTCGAAGTATATTTCGAGCACTATCCAATGGTACAAAAATTATAATATTCGGAATTACGTAGCAAAAGTTATACGCAATTTACATAATATAATTATTTGGGTTGTTAATTCAAAATCAAACTCTAATTTTCGCTTATCCAAAACTCCTTATACGTATTTAAATTTTTGTAGAACTCTATTTTTGTAAAAAAAATAATAATAATTAATGACATGACAATCATACGTGGCGCACTCTATGGACTCGAAATCTTGAGGAGCTTCCTATGCTCCCGAAAAGTTCCTCCTTTATATATATATATTGATTACCATGAGTTTATTCATCTTATGTAAATTTTTGGTAATTTTTGGGCGTTTATTTTTATTTTTAATTATTATATTGGCTTTATTGAGTATTCTGTAAATTATCGTTTAAAAATACTTTTAGAGTCCGAAAATTATAAATAAAAATTGTACCATGTCAGTAGAGCCATAAGGGTCGTACGATAATTTTTGTGTTATTTTATTGATTGTATTTATTAGTTTCTTAATTATTATTGGGTTTTTGTTGTGAATTTGAGGATATTCTTTTAAATTATTTAAGAGCTTGTTAATCAGAAATAATTTATGTTCTTTTATATTCTTGGATGCTGGTGTTTTGTAAGTTGCTGTAAGTATTATTGGGTATCATTATGTTTATGTTGATTTATGTAAAAATGATTAATTGTGTACTATTCATTTATTTAATAAGTCTTGGAGTTAATTGGTGATGCATTTTTTATTGAACTGTTAGTGCTGTAAAAACTATTTCATTATTATTGTTGATGCTTAGTGATGTTCAAAGTATTGTGGTTGAAGATATTTGTTGTAAGTTTATAAGTTACTACTTTGAGGATTTTTTTTGAATAATTACTTTTGATGAATTATGAGTATAAGGCCGGGTGGCCTAGACCGCTAGTTAGACTTTTCTCATTTGGAATACTCTGAATTAGTTATTTATTGATATTATTTATTTAAGTTGGTGTCTTAACATAGTTATTTAAATACCTTTGTATTAGAAGTGACATTCCCAGAAGACGATGTTTCCGCCATTGTCCTATAATACTATTATTATTTCTTTCTTTTTTCGCTTTGAAATTCTGGGGTGTTATAGTTGGTATCAGAGCAAAACACTCCTAAACTCTGAAAAAGAGTTGCTAATGATTCTTTAGAATTATTAGTTAGCCATAGGATATAAAAATTTGTTTAGAGTTAAGTTTAGTTGTTTCACTATAATGAGAGTGTGATGGGTAGAGTAAGTAAAGGGAAGCCTTATGGGAATGTGGTGTGCTCTCATGCTTATGGAGCATATGTTATATGTATAGTTATTTGTATTATTGGTGGAATTAGTCTACCAAGTTTGCTAATCTTATTTGCTGGGCCTCTTACATGTAATTTATTTTCTCTTTTATCCGAGTGCGTAGCGAAAGCGATGTAATTTATAGCCTTCTCGGTTTAGTTGTGTGTTTAATTTATTTTGTGTTTTGCAATTTAAAGATGAACTTTAGTTTTATTTTAATATAGTCTTGTGTGTTGCATTGCATTTATTTTATTTGCTAGTTGCTTGATAGTATATGTTATTATGTGAGACCATATATACTTTCTGTTCTTTTTCAATTAAGTGTTGTTTTTATATGTGAGTATTACGTATCTGTTTTATTATTTACAAAACTTTTTAGTTTGAATTTATATTCCAAATTATATTTTAGCTCTTTGAACTTAATAAAAATACTTATGTTAGAGTTATTTTCTGACATTCAAATTTTGTTATTGTTAATATTTTGACATACTCTTTTGAAAAACATTTAATTTCAATTGTCTTCAAATTTCTCTTACCGTCGTTGACCATCTATATTTATAAATATTTTTCTTTTAGTATTTTTATTTTTCATGCTAATCCTTGTTTAGCTTTTAATTATGGTTACAAGTTTTGTAGTCTTTGAAAATGAAAGTACTTTAATGAGTTGTCTTGGTGTTAGATTGAAATGTAGACGCAAACTATTTTGTTTTAAAGGTTAGCATTCAACAACTTTTACTTTACTTACTTTTCTTATTAGCATTATTTTTTTTTTCAAACTCAAATGCGTGAAAGGATCTCATTTACTATTTGTTGTTTCTTGTGTAAATATTTAGTGCTTTCTCATTTCATAGCAAAATTTTGGTTGTTTTCAATACTTCTTATTTAATTCATTGGTTTTGACTGATCTGTTTTATATTCTTTGAAAATGAAATTTCAGTCTAAATTTTAAACTTGTTTGAGTTGATATTAAGTCATAATGGGTGATTTCTTTGACTTGTATGTCAATTTGATAAGTCTAAATTTTAAACTTGTTTGAGTTGCTATTGAGTCATAATGGGTGATTCCTGTGACTTGTATGTCAATTTGATAAGTTGACACATTTTACCTGTTTTGATTTAATTTCCTTTTTCAGTTGATATTAAGTTTATATTGGGTGATTCCAGTAAACTCTAATGTCGATTTGATAAGTAGGCTGTCAAATATTGTTTTGTTGATACTAGATTGCAGTGGGTGGTTCCATGCATATTTGTGTCGACTTGGCAAATTTTATAATTGTTGTTAATAATTTATTACTTTATCGCCTATTTATTATTAGTGTTTCGTCGTTGTGAAATTTATTTTAAAGTTTTCAATTTCTTTTGCGAAATTTAATATTCATATATATGTTTAGGAGGCGTACGCTCTTATAACATATGTCATGACTTGTGTTCGTAAGTGCTATTTTAATAAAACAGCTAGCTACTCTTTATTAAAGTGTTCTTATCTCTTTAAGTGGAGTATAAACCCGCGTGGTTACCTCTATTTAAATTGGTTTGGCTATCTATTTACGAACTTTTTCTTCATCGTTTCATTTCTAAAAAAATATTTATGTATGGTCGGATTTATTCTTTTATAATTTTACGTAAATATTTATTCCTGCTTCTTTTACAAAATTACCTATAGTTTATTGTGCAAAAGTTTTTACCTTAAACTTTCTAATACTTGTCTTTGGTTGTTTCACATTTTATAAAATGATTGTTGTTACCGTGCTTCTTTACTATACAACTCTTTTGGTCTTCCAAAATAAAATATATATTATTTGAGTTATCAAGTTTTATACCTGCAAAGTTGTTTAGTTAACTAAAATCCATCGATTTCAGTTTTCTTAATGTTCTTTATCTAGAGTATTTTCTTTTGTCTCTTGGTTGTTTTGAAGTTTTGAGGACGAAACTCTTTTAAGGGGGAGTGATTGTAACACCTCGAAATTTTCACCCTTTATTTTTTGGTATTTGTTTACATTAAAATGATATTTTTTTTTCGTAAAAATAAATAATTTATTATTTAAATTATTTTGGAACGTGTTTTAAAATGTGTATATATATTTATATGTTGTGATATATTTATATATATTTATTTTAAGTTGTTAGTTATATATTTTAAAAGTTATATTAGATTTGTTATCTATTTAGGCGTTTAGGATGCAGTTTTGTTGCGTAGCGTTTTTGTAATGTTGTTGGACCGACTTGGGTGATGAAATGTTGCCGCATGTGGCGTGTCATGCTGGTCGAAAATCAGCAATTATGGTGTGGAGGATGAAGAGTTTTGGTGCTCATTAAGTTAGCCTTTGGATCTCTTGTTACCGCTCATTTACTCTCTCATTAACATTCTCCTAAACCCTTCATTTTTCCTTGTCATAAAATTCTGATTTTTAATAAGAGAGGTTCAGCATCATTGTCATTTAACCCACGCTGTTTTCAAGAAAAGAAAGAGAGAAAAGGAAGAGGAAAAGAAGAGAAAGGTTCAACCCGGTTTTTCCTATCACACCTTCACGAAAATAATGATAGACGGAGATCTAACCGTTGGATCGTCTTCAAGTTTGGATAACACGTTTATAACATCTTTATCTTCACTTTGACAGGAGCGATTTAGATTCCATGTTTTTGATCACCGGGAATCATGGTCGGAACAGAGCAGTATGAAATGAGATTTTTCAATGTTCAAGAAGAAACGCCTAGTGACTTTTTGCTACAAACTATCGTTCGTTGTGCTTCGGGGTTAGAAGAGGAATTGGATTATATGCGTAACTCTTAACTATCTCTTTGGACTCAGCTCTCCTCCCGACGTTCCAGGTAACTAGTAGTTATCTTAGAACGATAGAGATTAGAGTATTTTTTGGTATTAGATTATTACGCTAGGAATTGTTTAAAATACTTTTTGAATGAAATTATTGATGAAATTTGACGTGAATATACTTGATGCATGCTGTATGAATATTGTATATACAAAAATAATTTTCGTCTGAGTTTTAGTATTTATTTGATTTATTTGGTATTTTGTGCATCTTTGGCTTATTTGCTAAATAATTATTGAACGAATGATAAAATTGCTGAAATTATTTTTCATGAATCATGTTATATGTGTAGTATGTATTTCATGCCTAGGAATAATTTTTTCCTACTGTTTACAGGTTTATTTAATTGGTTTATCTGTTTTTGCATTTTCGTGTCTGTCAGTATATAAATCGTAAAAATTATTTCTGGAAGCCTAAAATTTATTTCTTTGTATATTATGTAATACCGTGAGTTTATTCATGTTATGTAAATGTTTGGTAATTTTTGGGCGTTTATTTTTATTTTTAATTATTATATTGGCTTTATTGAGTACTCTGGAAATTATCGTTTAAAAATACTTTTAAAGTCTGAAAATTATAAATAAAAATTGTACCATGTCAGTAGAGCCATAAGGGTCGTATGATAATTTTTGTGTTATTTTACTGATTGTATTTATTAGTTTCTTAATTATTATTGTATTTTTGTTGTGAATTTGAGGATATTCTTTTAAATTATTTAAGGGCTTGTTAATCAGAAATAATTTATGATCTTTTATATTCTTGGATGCTGGTGTTTTGTAAGTTGCTGTAAGTATTATTGGGTATCATTATGCTTATGTTGATTTATGTAAAAATGATTAATTGTGTACTATTCATTTATTTAATAAGTCTTGGAGTTAATTGGTGATGCATTTTTTATTGAACTGTTAGTGCTGTAAAAACTATTTCATTATTATTGTTGATGCTTAGTGATGTTCAAAGTATTGTGGTTGAAGATATTTGTTGTAAGTTTATATATTACTTCTTTGAGGATTTTTTTTGAAGAATTACTTTTGATGAATTATGGGTATAAGGCCGGGTGGCATCCCTTTTGATGAATATTTTGAGCTGAATGATACTTTGATGATATTTATGATTTTATTTTGAGATAAGAATATCCGGTGGGAAAGATGCAGTCCCCGGTGAAGAACATGCCAACCACCTGGTTTGCGAACTAGGGGTAAACGTGTGTTAATTGTTGTCATCCGAGAGGTCAGGGAGTTCTGCGTGTTCTACCCTGCATCGGGAGTTTGGCCATTCTTAGACACAGGCAGTGGGGAACGTAAGCCCATAGACTGACCTGGAGATTGCGATCTGACAAACCTTAGGAAGTGAATTGCGATTCACCGGCGTTCGGTTTCAGACTCAATAACTTATTTTATCCATGTTTTTATTATTATTGAAGTATTCTTGAGATGTTTTATTCATTTTATCTTTTGTATTACATGAGAGCTTTATGATTTTGGATGCATGTCATAGTTGTCTTGACCTTATGTTTTCCTTTCTTATTAATCTATGTCTGAATCATGCTTTGATTTCTTTTGTTCTGGGAGAACTGCTAGTTACTCCCCACTGATTGTGGATATTGTTGTATATTTTGCAGGTTTTGTTGATGTGAATCTTCTTTGGTTTTGGGCTCGGGTTGAGATGCGAGAATGAAATGATAGTTGTTTTAGGCCTAGACCGCTAGTTAGACTTTTCTCATTTGGAATACTCTGAATTAGTTATTTATTGATATTATTTATTTAAGTTGGTCTCTTAACATAGTTATTTAAATACCTTTGTATTAGAAGTGGCATTCCCAGAAGACGATGTTTCCGCCATCGTCCTATAATACTATTATTATTTCTTTCTTTTTCTGCTTTGAAATTCTGGGGTGTTACAGACCATAATTGGAAGATGGCTGCTATTGTTTGTCAAAAGTTGGAAATATTCTACAAGGCCACCAAAGTTTTCTCCAATAGAAATCATCCTACTGCAAATTTTTTTTTCCGAACAATTTGTGAGATTAGGCTTGCGTTGAATAATTTGGTGCGAGATGATAGTAATGAGGTCATTAAGACAATGGCTATGAATATGGTTGATAAGTTTGACAAATATTGGTTTGAAATTAATGGGATTTTGGCCATTGCGGCTATTTTAGATCCTAGAAACAATATGGATGGTGTGGCTCATTATTTTGATAAATTATATGGAGATGAAGCCAATAGTGAAATGGCAAGATTGAGAAGGACCCTTGATAAACTTGTTCGTGAGTTTGAAAGTAAGAATGTTGTAATGAATGGACCATCATCACCATTAAAGAGAGGGTTTAATGAGTGGTGATGAAGATGATTTTTCTAGATCAAAGAGACAAAAAGTAAGAAAAACACCATTAAGGGATGAGGTTGATAACTACTTGGAGAGTGCTACTATGCCGGAGGATAATGAATTTAATGTTCTTAATTGGTGGAGGAGAGACACAAATTACCCAAGTTTGAAAAAAATTGCCAAGGACATTCTTGCTATTCCCGTGTCTTCGGTTTCTTCGGAAAGTGCTTTTTGCATGGGTGGAAGAGTAATTAGTGCTCACCGTTCTAGGCTTCATTCTCAAACCGTGGAGGCTTTAATGTGCTTGCAAAGTTGGTTGATTGATGATGTGAAAGGTAATATTTTACTTAGAGTTATATATGTATCTTTTTTCTCTTACTTTTATTATATAACTTACATTATTCTCTAATATACTTTTTATTTGGCTTATAAATGCAAAGGCATACTTGATGGGAAGAATTCGTCATACACAATTAATAAATATTGTGATTACGATAATGAAGCTCAAGATATCATTGACATGGTGTGTAGTGTGTCATCATTTTCTTGTTTGTTTTATACTTGTATATAATTTTTTTTACTAATATTCCTATGTGGTTGGTTATTGTTTTGTTTTATTCTTTATTTTAGGATGTTGATGATGTTAGTAGTGATGAAGAATAGCACTCTTGTAGTCTTACTAGATGGACCAAGTGAAGAATGGAAGATGTAACATTGTAGTTTGTTAAGAATTGTAGCATGATCGAAGTTTGTTGAACTCTTAATATTATTTATGTTGGATTTGTTAAACTTAATTTTAGTGAATGCTTGTATGGACAAATGACGTTGTTATTGAAGTTTTGTTAAACTATGTTTTAATGTTATAATGAAAATTAGGGTCGTTTGAAGAAAAATAAATTAGGATCCGTTTTGGACCCGAATTCGTTGGATTTGGATCCTCAATTTCATTACTTAGGGGATCCGGGTAGGATTTGGATCCTTGCCTAAAAAACGGATCTGGATCTGGATCCTACCCGTTGCCATCCCTAATTGCGGTCGACAAACGCAGCCCTTAGGTCACTTTTGACCGCGGCCCATAGGCCACTTTTGACCGCAACCCTTGGCCTTTTTTCCTCTAGTGCTAGTGTTGTCACACTTGAAATGAACACTTTCATAGACAATACCAAAACCTTTCAGCTGGCTTTGTATTTATAATAGCAGGACAACAAGCTGCCGCTGTAATATATTCTGATTCTACTATGGATAAGGCCACTGATTTTTTCTTTTTAAAGCCCCATGAGATTAAAATGAGCCTAAGAATTGAGCCATACCTGATGTGATTTTCCTACCAACAAGGAAAAAAACATAATCCGCATATGTGTACCCTTCCAGCTCAATAGTGGTGTCTTTGGGGTATCACAAGCACAAGTCATTTGTTTCCACCAAAAACCCGAGTATTCTTCTAACAACCTTTAAATGAGACTTCTTGGAATTGCTTTGAAATCTTGTCCAGAGTCCTACAAAGAATACAATATCCGGTGTACTTGCTGTTAGGTATCAGAGGGAACCAATCATCCTTTTATACAATGAAGCTTCCACATCATTCCCTTTGGAATCAGCATCCAGTTTTATGGAAGTGGGAATAGGAGTGTCATAAGCTCTGCTGTTCTCCAAACCATACTTCTTTATATGTTCTCTAAGGTACTTCTACTGGTGGATCATGATTCCATCAGCTGTTTGCCTAATTTGTAAGCCAAGAAAGAAGCCAAGCTCTCCCATCATGCTCATTTCAAGCTCACTCTGCATAAGATTAGCAAACTCATCACATAGCAACTGTTTAGTAGCGCCATAAATTATATTATCAACATAGATTTGGACTACTAACAAGTGTTTCCCCCTAGTTTTGATAAACAAAGTTTTGTCAACTGTTCCCTTCTTGTATTCATTTTCCATTAAAACTTTGACAATCTCTCATACCAAGCTCTTAGAGCTTGTTTGAGACTGTACAAAGCTTTATCAAGTCTGAATACATAGTGGGGGAAACAGTTGATCAACAAAACCTAGGGGTTGTTCCACATCTACCTCCTCCTTCAAATAGCCATTCAAAAATGTTATATTCACGTCCATCTAAAACAATTTCATATTCATGTGAGCAACAAATGCAATAAGAATTCTAATAGCCTCTAATCTAGCAACAGGTGCAAAGGTCTCATCATAGTCAATGCCTTCTTATTGATCGTAGCCTTGCACCACAAGCCTTGCTTTATTTCGGACTATAGTACCAAGATCATCCAATTTGTTTATGAATATCCATCTAGTCCCAATGACTGACCTATCTAGTGGTGTTTGCTTAAGATGCCATACCTGGTTCCTTTCAAATTGATTCAATTCATATTGCATAGCCAACAAGCCATCTTATAACCAGTTGGTTCTATACTAGATAAGAAAGAAAAGAAAGCACAAAAGTTTTCATAAAAGTATCTTCTTGTCTGAATTCCCTTATTGATATCACTAATGATTTGATCAGAGGAATGAGAAGATTGATATCTAATTTTTTTTGAAACTGGATCATTTTGTGCTCTTGATTCAACATGACTGTGACCAGCTTGCACTCTAGCACCATCTAAGTTAGATCTCTCGGATGTGCTAGGATGGGAAGTGGATCCTTGCTCATTGCTTACCTGTCCCTTATTAAGGTGACCATCAGGTTGCATAGTGGTTCCCCCCCCGAGGGGTTTACCTGTTGAACTCCATGAGAACCATCATTATCTGGTTCCCCCCTCAGACACATCCTTATTATTCTCTTCTTGTTCTAGATTAGGTCCTCCACTATCACCATTTGGTGGATCAGTAGGTAGACCTATCTCCTCTTATGGATCCTGAGCGGAACTAACCGTCTATTTCCCAATAAACTCAAGCATTTCAATAATATCTCCTTGCTCAACCTCATCAATCTCAGAAGACATGTTAAACTCATCAAAAATTACATGAACACTTTCCTCAATACATAAGGATGTTTTATTAAATACCTTGTATGCTTTACAATGAGGAGAGTATCCAAGAAAGATTGTCTTTTCGCTCCTACGGTCGAACTTATTGAGCTGGTCGTTCCCATTATTATGAACAAAACACTTGCATCCAAAGATACTAAAGTGTGCAATATTGGGCTTTCTACCATTTAGCAGTTCATATGGGGTCTTATTTAATTTACGTCTAATAAGAGCATGATTCAAGATATAGCATGCAGTGTTCACAAGTTGTCCCTAAAAGCTCTTAGAGAGACCACTTTCAATAAGCATCGTCCTCACTATCTCCTTTAGGTTTCTATTATTTCTTTCCACAACACCATTTTGTTGTGGTGTTCTAAAAAGGCAAAGAAGTTGTGACTCACTCCATGCTCTCTATAAAATCAATAAAGCTCGAATTATCAAACTCAGAGCCATGGTCAGATCTTACTACAACCAGTTGATGATTTAACTAGTTCTGTACCTGTTTCACTAATGCAATAAACTCGTCAAATGTTTCATCCTTTGAATGCAAAAAGATAACCTATGTAAACCTAGAAAAATCATCAATCATAACACAAACAAACATATGACCGTTTCAACTTTGCACATGCATAAGACCACATAAATCAATATGTACAAGTTGAAAAGGTCTGCTGGAGTCATGACACTTTTGGGCTTAAAAGAGGATTTTACATGTTTCTCTTTGGCACATTCCGAACATACTTCTTCAATGTCGTACTTAATATTTGGATGACCAATTACTGAGTCACAAGTTTTAAGTTTACTCAAAAGTGTCAAGCTAGCATGTCCAAACCTCTTATGCCAAACCCATTGATTTGACTCGGAAACAACACTCAATCAGTTGACTTCTTCTTTGAATTTTATCCAGTAAAGTGGTGTAGATATCATCTTTCATGGTTCATTCACAGACAAGTTCACCAGTTTATGAATTGACTATATGACAAACGTTAGCTTGAAACTAAAGTCGATTGCCTTTATCACATAATTGAGAAATGCTTAAAAGAATATGTTGCAAGCCATCAACATAAAACACATGATCAATAGCTAGCTTGTGAAAGTCACTTACCAACTTTACCTATACCACCAATAGAACCTTTAATGTTGTATCTAAAGGTAAGACTTCTACCATCATAGGCTGTGAGTGAGAGAAAATGCTTCTTATCCCCTGACATGTGTCTTGAGAAACCACTTTCCAAATACCAAAATGTACTACCTCTCACTTTAGCCTGCAAGAAACAATCAAACATTAGATTTAGGAACCCAAACTTTCTTGGGTCCCTTTCCACTAACAGTTAACTCTAGCTGGTCCTTCCTCACCCAGACCTACTTAACATATTTGTTGTTTCTTTCCACTCTTCTTCTTAACTGGACAATTAAAATTTTTATGTCCATTCATACCACAATGATAACACACATGCATGTCCTTCGCAAGCATATACTTACCTATTTTGAATTACTCAATCCAAGTGGTTCCCCTTGTATGCGAGTTGGTCCTGGTCCTTGTTCTGCATTAACAAAGACAAGCTATACCACTGATACCTTCCATGGAGGTAAGATGATTCAAGGTGTTCTGACGGGCTCATTGTAAACAAATCAAAAAATACCTAAACTACCCAATATCGGATAAGTATATGGTCGAATCAACAAGGAAGTAAGGTTAATCAAGGATTAATTCGTTATCTACAGTGAGCTAAATCTATTTTTGGGTTTTTTTTTGCAACGAGCCCGTTAAATTTTGGCGCCATTGCCGTGGAAATCCAGCTAGCCGGGTGATGTTATGGTTTTATATAGTGTTTTTCCCCCTATATTTGAGCTAAAATGTGTATCAATGGTGCTCTTAGGAGCCATTTTATGCTAACTTTCTCCATCGAGTTGTGGTTTTCTGTTCTGTGTCTGATTGCAGGTTTTAGGGAGCTATCTCCCTATTTTCTACCATTATCTGACCATTACACTGGACTGGAGAGGTTCGAAGACATATATGATGAGTTCGGGGGTCCCGAGAATACTTTCTGAGGCCTTGGACAAAAGAAGGAGTGAAGCCTTGGCGTCTGAAGCCAAGGAAGGAAGAATCGGACCTTAGCCCGATGACATCGGGCGCCTCAAGCCCAATCGGGTGTTCATCGCCATTAGAAACAAGTATTGTTGCGGGCCCGATCGGCCGACGCTGCCCGTTCGTTAGTTCGTTGTCAAGCCCGATCGGGCGGTTCGGCCCGATTTCATCGGGCGTTCTTGGCGGTGTTGTGCGCTGGATGCTCAGAGTTGGTGTGCGGCCCGATCCAATCGGGCGTGTCGGCCCGATTGAATCGGCCGAGGCCTAGTTTTGGATTTCTGCTGCTGCTTTTAGCCCGATTTGATCGGGCTGACTTGGCCCGATCGAGCTTCTCTTCCGCGCGCTCATTTAATGAGTTTCGGGCTACTTAGTATAAATAGGAAAGTTAGAGAATCTTTTATTATCTTGGTTTTTATCCTTATTTTCTCATAGTCCTCATTCTCTCAAGAACCCTAGTTTTTATTATTTTTCATTGTGATTCAAGATCAAACCTTTGGATTATTCGCAAGTTCAATATAGTTCTTTAATTTGGTAATCTTCTTCCTTGTTTTCTCCATTATTGTTTGCTTCCTCGATTATTGATTAGAGTAATTTCTTAGTTATTTGCAATAGTTCAAAGTATGGATTTTTATATGGAATTTGTTATTGGATTCTCAAACATGAGTGAGTAGTTTTATTTCTAGGATTGTGGGGATCTATGTATGCAATGAGGGATTAATAGATTAATATAATTACCCTTTATTTCAATTGTTTCCTGTGATTGAATCGTTCATGCTAGATTTATGAATTAGGCCTGATTTGTATTTCTATTATCGCAATATTGAATCTACTTCGAGAGGAGAGATTTCGTATAGGCTTTCAATCATTAGGCATAGTGATCCTTGACCATGCGAGAGCGGCTAGGTGATCTTTGAGGGAGGTAATGTTCGAGAGAAATTACATGTGCCCTAGATAAATTGACTTATTGGGTAGTTATTATTCGTCTCTGATTTCCCGAATTGTATGCATAGTGATCCATAGTCCTAGTTCTTTATTAATTGATTCTTACCTTCATATTTAGTTCTATCATTTGCCTATTAGTTTAGTCACACACCCATTTTCAACTGATTTAGTTAGTATAATATTAGAATTCAGATACAATAATATAACCTTCTCCCTGTGGATTCGATCCTGACTTCCCTGACTACTTGTTAGTAAACCTTAGGTTATTTTTGATAAGGTGATACGACTTTAGCCTGTCAAATTTTGGCGCCTTTGCCGGGGAGACGGTTTATTTTATTTTGTCTGAATTATAGTATTACACTAACCTCTACTCTGAAGAACACATGTTCTTTGGAGCATCTCACGTTTGTTTTAGTGTTTTTGGTGTATGAGCAGGAAATTGAAATCCTCAAATCTCATTCCATTTGATACGGAGATTGAAAAGACTGCTCGTAGACTCAGAAAGCAAGCTAAGCAAGCGAAGTTGTCTGCAGGGACACCATCCCAAAAGACACCTACTCCACCATCTTCACCTATTACTGCTATAATGGGTGACGAAGCTAAACCAACCTTCAGAGATTATGCACAACCTTCGCCTGACAATGTACCCACTGGGGTCCGGATGCCTACCATTGCTTGCTACAAACTTTGAAATCAAGTCTCATGTTCCGAATATGGTTCGGGAATAATCGGTTCTTGGGTTACCATCGAAGACCCAAATCAGCACCTGCAGCGGTTTTTACAATGTTGTGCTACTCAGAAACAAGATGGTGTTACTGCCGATGATATGAAACTCATCCTATTTGGGTTCTCTCTACGCGACAAAGCTCTATTTTGGTATAATAAGCTGCCTTCTACCATCACCACCTGGGCAGAACTATCCAAAATCTTCCTCATCAAGTGGTATCCTTACCAAAAGACTGCAGATATGCGTCATGCCATAGTAACTTTCACCCAAGACCCTGGAGAATCATTATATGAAGCTTGGGAGAGGTTCAAGGATCTACAACGCCTTTGTCTAGACCTGTGGTATTTGTGTCAGATTTTCTACACTAGAGTTGATGCATATACAAGGAGGGTAATTGATGGAGCCTCCGGTGGGTTTTTCATGGATAAAGCCATTGATGAGGGGTATGAACTTCTGGAGAAACTCGCTTCTAATCAAGCATCTACCATTCGTTCCTCCATGAAGAAGGGAGGGAAACATGATGTCGAGGCCATTTCTTTATTGTCCGGGCAACTAGCTGCTCTAAACCAGAAGATTAATTCCTTGAAGCTAGGTAATGACTCCTCCCATATGAGTGTTAATGCGATGGCTAGTGCTTCTAATTATATTGCTCCCATTTGTGATGCTTGTGGGATACCTGGGCACAATTGTCAAGAGTGCCCTGCGCTCCTATCTTCTAATGTCGGGAGCAACTGTGAGGCGGTTAATGCGTTTCAGTCACAACCTAGGGGCCAGTTCAATCCATATTCTAACACTTACAACCCCGGGTACAGAAATCACCCCAACCTATCATATCGGAGCAATAATGTGTTGAATCCTCAACCTCAACAACCATATGTCCCACAGAATCAGGCTCAACAATATCAACCTCAACAACAATCTCCTCCTAGTTTTCAGAGAAATCAAGCTCCACAACCACCTGCTCCTCCTACTGGCCCAGCCATGACAGAGCTGAAGAATATGATGTTTCAGATGCAGAAAGGTTTTAATGCCTTTCAAGCCGACACAAAGGCTCAGTTGGAAAACTTGGGTACACATAATAAGATGTTGGAGACTCAACTAGCTCAGTTGGCTAGTTCTTCTGCTAGTAGGCCTCCTGGGTCATTACCTTCACAACCCATGCAACCAAGAGATACTGCCAATGCCATCACTCTTAGGAGTGGAACGCGGTATGATAGTCCAGAGATGCTTAAAGATGATCCGGTTGGGTCCGACAAGGATGAACCTGTCACTGACAATTCCACAGCTCCTAAGGAGGCCAGCAATGCAGAGAAGCAGACAGTAGCTGAAAAAGTTCCACCTCCCACTCCTGTGATCAAGGTACCGTTCCCCAATAGACTATTGAAGACTAAGCTTGATCATCAGCTCGGTAAGTTTATGGAGATAGTGAAACATCTGTAGGTAACTTTCCCTTTTACTGAACTTATTACTCAAGTTCCTGCATATGCTAAATTTTTGAAAGAAATTCTGACTAGGAAAAGAGCCTTTAATGAAATTGAGACTGTAGCTTTCACTGAAGAATGTAGTGCTCTTTTGCAAAACTAGTCCCCACCTAAATTGAAAGACCCGGGGAGTTTCTCTATCCCTTGTAACATTGGCACCATTTTTATCGATAAGGTTTTATGTGATTTGGGTGCTAGTGTTAGTGTCATGCCCCTTACTGTATGCAAAAAGCTTGACATGGGAGATTTAAAATGTACCAATATTACTCTTCGAATGGCTGACCGTTCTGTCAAATACCCATTAAGTATCCTAGAGGACGTCCCTGTGAGAGTAGGTAAATTTTTTATTCCTGTGGATTTTGTTGTGCTTGACATGGAAGAGGATACTCAGATCCCAATTATTTTAGGGAGACCATTCCTTCATACTGCTGGAGCTGTCATAGATGTTAAGAATGGTAAATTAACTTTGACTGTGGGAGATGATAAGGTGACCTTTGGTTTAACCAATGCCTTAAAAAGTCCCATGCTAGAGGAAGCCTATTATAGAATTGATGTCATTGATGTGCTAGTTAACGATGACATGCCTCAATCCCTTCTGCGGGATCCTCTGGAGGCCTTGCTTTGTTTTGCATCTTCTACAGGCGATGGTAATCCCTTGAGTGCTGCAGTGGATGACTCGGAAGCGGTTCTAGCATGTGAAGAGCTTGACGGTATTACCACTCATGACAAGGAACGGTTAGTATATGATACTCAACCGGTAGAGGTAAAGAAACCTGAACTGAAACCCCTTCCCCCTTCCCCCTTCTTTGCACTATGCTTTTCTAGATGAATCTGAAAACTTTCCTGTGATTGTTAGTGCTTCATTGAATGATGGTCAAATGTCTCAACTTATGTCTGTTTTGAAAAAACATAAACAAGCCATTGGATATAATATTGATGATTTGAAAGGCATAAGCCCTGACTTCTGCATGCATAGAATTCACTTAGAGGATGATCATCGTCCTAGTATACAAGGCCAACGTCGTTTGAACCCCAATATGCAGTAAGTGGTTAAGAAAGAGGTTATGAAATTGCTTGATGCTGGAATCATCTACCCCATTGCTGACTCTAGGTGGGTGAGTCCAGTTCAAGTGGTTCCTAAAAAGGGAGGTACTACTGTTGTTAAAAATGAAAAAATGAATTAATTGCTACAAGAGTAGTAACTGGTTGGCGTATGTGCATTGACTATAGGAAATTAAATGTTGCCACCAAAAAGGATCACTTTCCCCTCCCCTTCATTGACCAAATGTTGGAAAGACTAGCCTGTCACTCTTATTTCTGTTATCTAGATGGGTATTCCGGTTTCTTCCAAATCCCTATCCACCCAGATGACCAGGAGAAGACCACCTTTACCTGCCTTTATGGTACCTTTGCCTATCGAAGGATGCCATTTGGATTATGCAATGCCCCCGCCACCTTCCAACGTTGTATGATGGCCATTTTTTCTGAGTTCATTGAGTCCATTATGGAAGTGTTTATGGATGACTTTAGTGTGTATGGAATTGATTTTGATGCATGTTTGCTAAATCTGGCTAAAGTTTTAAAAAGGTATGAAGATGTCAATCTTGTACTGAACTGGGAGAAGTGCCACTTCATGGTTACTGAAGGAGTGGTACATGGTCATATTATCTCTGAACGTGGCATCCAGGTGGATAAAGCAAAAATTCAAGTGATTGAGCAATTACCTCCTCCGGTGAATGTAAAAGGGTTGTGAGGCTTCCTTGGTCATGCGGGGTTTTATCGCCGCTTTATCAACGATTTCTCTAAAATTGCTAAACCACTTACTCAGTTGCTCCTCAAGGATGCCTCGTTCCTGTTTACTGATAACTGTCTTGTATCTTTCAACAGGATCAAGCAAGCTTTGATTACTGCTCCTATCATTCGATCTCCGGATTGGAACCTTCCCTTCGAGATTACGTGTGATGCTAGCGACTATGTTGTGGGAGCTGTGCTTGGTCAGAGGAAGGGCAACATTCTCCATGCGATATACTACGCCAGTAAGACACTAGATGAAGCTCAAGTTAACTATGCCACAACTGAGAAAGAGCTTCTAGCTGTGGTCTATGCACTAGACAAGTTCAAGACTTATTTGCTGGGGTCTAAGGTCATTGTTTATACCGACCATGCTGCATTAAAGTACCTCCTAGCCAAAAAGGAGGCCAAGCCTAGACTCATTCGGTGGATTTTGCTGCTCCAAGAATTCGTTTTAGAGACCAGAGATAAAAAGGGAGCAGAAAATGTAGTGGCTGATCACCTGTCCAGATTACAGTATGAAGATATGGAAGAAGGTCTACCCATTGATGACTCATTTCCTGATGATAAGCTCCTGGCAGTCACTTCTGTCACCCCGTGGTATGCCAACTTCGCCAACTTTTGTGTGAGTGGACAGACTCCCCCAGAGCTGAGCTACCAGCAGAGGAAGAAATTCCTCCATGAGGCTAAAAAGTATTTTTGGGACGACCCTCTACTGTACAAGCTTTGCGTTGACACCATCTATAGGCGATGTATTCCAGAATGGGAGGTGCATGACATTCTGAAGCACTCCCACTCCCTGCCATGTGGAGGCCATGCTGGTCCCTCCAGAACTGTTGCTAAGGTACTTCAATCTGGTTTTTACTGGCCTACTTTATTTCATGATGCTAGTACCTTTGTTAAGTCCTGTGATGCATGCCAATGAACGGGAAATATTTCCCGAAGACATGAGATGCCCCAATCCCCCATTTTGGAAGTTGAATTATTTGATGTATGGGGTATTGATTTTATGGGTCCCTTTCCCTCTTCATCAGGCAATAATTTCATACTTGTTGCTGTTGATTATGTGTCTAAGTGGGTAGAAGCCCTTGCATCACCAACTAACGACTCCAAAGTCGTTATGAAAATGTTTAAAAAGATTATCTTTCCAAGGTTTGGGGTACCAAGGGTTGTCATAAGTGATGGTGGATCTCATTTTCACAAACGCACTTTCGAGGCTCTGCTTAAGAAGTATGGTGTCTACCATAGGACTGGCCTAGCTTATCACCCTCAGACAAGTGGGCAGGTAGAAGTGTCTAATCGTGAGATAAAGACTATCTTGGAGAAAGTGGTAGCTAAATCTAAGAAGGATTGGAGTGACAAATTAGATGACACCTGAAAGGCTTACAAAACTGCTTTTAAGACCCCTATTGGCACCACCCCTTACAGGTTAGTTTATGGGAAAGCATGTCACTTACCTGTTGAGCTAGAGTACAAGGCTTTTTGGGCTGTTAAGGAGCTGAACTTTGATGCTAAGTTAGTAGGAGAAAAACGCCTTTTGCAGATTAATGAACTTGATGAACTCCGGCTGAATGCTTATGATAGTTCGCGTCTCTACAAAGAGCGCACTAAGAGATGGCATGATAAGAAAATTTTGAGTTGAGAGTTCTCAATTGGTGACAAGGTCTTATTGTACAACTCTAGATTAAAACTTTTTCCTGGTAAGTTGAAGTCTAGGTGGTCTGGTCCATTTTCTGTCACTAATGTTAACAAGTTTGGTTCTATTGAGGTGATGAATGCAACAGGTGAAAAATTCAAAGTTAATGGCCAACGCTTAAAGCTATATCATACCGGAGTTCTTGCTCGATCTGTGGAAGATTTCTACCTCCAACCCCCTTCTCCATCTGTTTGAGGGATGTGGCATTATGGTCGTGCGGGACCCTTATAAACCAGCGCTACTCGGGAGGCAACCCGATTTTCCCCTTCCTTTTCTTCTTTTTTAGTATAGTTTTGTTTTTAGTTTTTCTAGTTTCGTAGTTTTGGTAAGAGAGTGAGAGGGTACTAATCATCATCTTGAGGTTATATGTGTGCAGGAAAAGGTCGTAAAATTTCGAGAAAGAGCTGTTTGGGCATACACCCGATAGAATCGGGCTATAACGCAAGATCGGGCCCGCGAAGAAAGCTGGGCAAAAGCACATAAAAATAAGCGCCCGATTTCATCGGGCCATTTCGCCCGATCGGGCGGTTCTCCGTCAACGAAAACTAAAATCGCCCGATCGAATCGGGCCTTATCCGCTTGATCGGGCCGCATTCCGTCAAGTCCTGGGTAGATGAAGAAAATCGGCCGATTCCATCGGGCCGTATCCGCCCGATCGGGCCCGTAACAAATTTTGGGCGTACCTGACGAAGCTGCTCGCCCGATGAAATCGGGCTCTTCTCGCCCGATCGGGCTGCGTTCCGGGGTTTCATTAAATCCGGATTTCTCTCACTCATTTTTCTCATTCACCTCCCAATCTCTTTCTCTCTCTTCTTCAAGCCCTAACCCCCAATTCTCACCTTCTTCCCCAAATTCTCCCTCCACCATTAACACCCTCCAATCATAGCTACTTCTATCTTCACAAAATCACTCCTCTCATCTTCCCCTACCAATTACCCACTCCATCCTTTTCATTTTTCTTTCACTCCATCTCTCCCATCCATCCTCTTCCACCTTCCTTCCACCATTAAAGTGAGAGAAGAGCTACCTTCACATCATCCCCCATTAGAGTGAGTGTGAAGTCCTCTACATTTTCCAAGCAACATGAGTTCGAGGAGGCGTCGCGGATCCGGCACCGCCACCACCATCACCACCACCACGGGACGAGACTTTTCCGGATGTCATCTTTTCGTCGCCAGAGCAGCGTGAACGGTTTCAGCGCCTAAAAGGGCGCGAGGTGAGCCCTACCCACTTTCTTGATATTGAATTTTTGAATAAATTGGGTATTGCCTCTGAATTCAAGGATTTCCTGAAAAAATAATAGGGATGAAATCTTTATTTTCCGTGCATGTTAATACATATCCTGTACTGGTCTATGAATTTTATAGTAGTCTTAAGGTTACCAAACCCCGAACTGGACCTGTCTCATATGTATCCTTTCGACTGCTAAATCAGGATTTCCACCTAACTTTACCGGAATTTGCACGGGTACTTCGAGTCCAATGTGGTGGGGAGATTAGGCACCCCCCCTAACTACCACCATCGTAGCACCTACTTTGCCATCACCGGTGATGGAAATGACTTCACCCTCCAACATTGCAAGGGCAAATACATCCACCAACCCATCATTAAAATTTGGGTTCGATTTATGTCACAAACATTATTTGGGAGGGTGTAAGGACAATTAATCAGGGGGGATGAACTGTACTTAATTGGAAGCTACATGCTTAAAGGGACGCCTGGCCATTTTCAATACAACATCCCTCATCATGTTGCGCTCCAGATGGAGCGTATTGCTACCACTTACCCCAAGAGGAGAGCAGACGGTACCTTGACCTCTCGTGCCATTGTAAATGGGGGGTTAGTGACTCTTTTTACTAGGAAAATCCCCGGTTTTGACGAGTCTCGCTACCAGCCAGCCATAGGACCCACCCTCATGGATTATGCTTTCCTAGATCGCCTCCATTGGCTAGAGAGGGCTGGGGATAAATATCAGTGGCGCATCAATGGGAGGCGCTCTATTGAGCTACCTAGTCCCTTAGCAAAAATCCGACCTTGGCAGCCCCATTACCACCTTCCCATTGCTGGTTCTGACTTTCCCACCCCCATGCCTGAGATACCCCAGCGCACCTTTCACCGCCGCCCCCCTCATTCTGCTGATATTGCCTCTACTTCTGATGCTCCCCCTCCCCCATATTCTGCTGCTCCTCCTCCTTCTTTTGATTTTCAGGGAATGATGAGCATGCTCCAGCGGATGGAGTCTGGTATCGCTGCCAACTCTACCGCCATCCAGAGCATCGGTCAGCAGGTTGATGCCAACTCTATACTTCTCCAGAGCCTTAGCCAGCGTGTTGATACATTGGCCAATGATCAACACCTAGCTCTGTATCCCATGTACGATGACTACTGTCGACTGCATACAATTGCAGAAACGGATGCTCACCCATCTTGGTACACTTGGAACCCGAGTTATAGCCAGCCCGGGTCCAGTAGTAGGGGTGGCGGAGGTGAGGATGATGGAGGTGAGGATGATGATGGTGAGGACATTTCCATGGATGACTGATATCCATGCTTTTCCTTTCCCTTGTTGCAATGAGGCCATTGCCAAGTTCAGCTTGGGGGAGGACTTCTGTAAGTATTAGTTTTGTTTTTATTGCTTTTTAGGTTATTTAAGTTAGTTTAATTGCTTTGAAAAAATGAAAAATCACAAAAAAATGAAATATTGCTGAAAAAACAAAAAAATACGAGTTGAATATGAATAGATTGATTGCTTCCCTGTGCCCCAAACTTTGTTTTGAAAAATGATTTAACTCTTTATACTGGATAGTTGGGCATTTGTGATTGGGATGTTGTGATGTGGGCGGGCCGCGGATGCGTCGTCGTGCGCCGCCGCCCAGCCAAAGATAAAATTTCTCCTACTCTCTTTTACAATAAACAAGTATAGTGGAAGTAGGGGTCGTATCCACAGGGAAACAGGGACGAGTTTAGTACTTAGCGTGATTCGAAACCTAGATTAAGCTAAGGGCCGAGAAACCTAATAATAATAACAAAGGGGGGTTTCAAGTAGATTATAACTAAACTACAACTAACTAGCATATAAACAAAATAAGAAATCAATTATAGGAAGGATCTTGAATCCGATTAACATCCACTTCAATTCATTATCGGTCATTGAACATCCACTCTAATTATTTCCATAATTATCTATTGTCGAGAATTAATCTCGTGTTCTCCTTATTCCTAGTTGAATAGCACGATCAGCGTGACTATAAAACTCTAACTAAAGGATAACCTAGTCCGATCTGCGTCTAAGTCAATCCAATAGCAGCACTAAACACAGAGAACCAACAGACCTGCTAACGTCATACAAGCGATAAACGTTCAACAGTTAATTCAATTTCCCCAAGAAATAACCAAGATGATCAGCATCTAAATTACTCCCTAGTTTGCTACCAAATGACAAAAGAATAAAACAATCCGATTCTATTCTTAAATCTAGCATTAGATTAATTACACAATCAAACTAGTAACGTTCCTAGCATAATCATGCAAAAACCATTGAAAGCAAGCATAGAAATTAAACCATAATCAAAGAAAATAAATAGAGAAGAAAGATCTCACAATAATGCTTGAAGCTCCATATAAATCTCGTTCAAGAACGGTTCAAGCTACAATCGGCATAGCATAAGCCAATCCCATAATTGAAATCTACAAAGACTAAATTAGAAAATAAAAACTAAAAAGATGAGACAACAAGAGAGGAGTGGAGTTTTGGAAACTCCATCCCCTTGTGGCTGCTGCCCCCTAGGTCTAAAAACAAAGTTTAGTATTTATACTAAGGCTCAAAAGTTAGCCGTCATTTAAACCGACCTAGGGGTCGCGAGGTGCGATACAGGTCGCACCGTGCGATAAGCTACTGCCTTCGCAACGAGCTGAAGAATTGGCGAAACCACGCAGGTCGCACCGTGCGAGATTCCTCGCGAGGTGCGAGCAAGCAGGTCGCGAGGTGCGACCATGCTCGCGAGGTGCGATCTGGCTTGCTGCTGGGCGCTGGGCGTGCTTCGAGCGCTGGGCAGTGAGCGATGGGCGAGCCATGCTGCTGGGCGCTTGGACGAGCGCTGGGCTGAGCTGGCTGGGTTGGCGATGGGCGCTGGGCAGCTCGACTTGCTGAGCTTGCGGGTGTGCGGGCTGCTTGGCGATGGGCGCTGGGCAGTCGTGCTCGCTTGCGATGCTTCGAGCTTGGCTTGGCGAGCTTGTGGCTTGTGATGCTCGGCTCAAATGCATTTTACCTTGGAAGCTCGGAATGCATAACATTAACACAACTTATATCGCAAAACTCCGAACTTCCGCTAAGGATGATTTTATATGCAAACCTTAACAATTACGAACAAATCCCTTAGCAATGTGCACCTAAAATACCACAAGAACATCGTATAACTTGAGCGCATCAAATACCCCCACACTTGAACTTTACTCGACCTCGAGTAAACTCAAAATGAGGATCACCAAATAAATCATCACCCAAGCTATCGAAACCAACCTACACTCCCCATCAACTACATCATCATCATCACATCTTAACAAAATACGCTCAAAACCTAAACGTAAGGGATGATGATTCCCCCACACTTAGATTCAAGCTCACCTGAAATATACAAAGACGCGACAACAATAATAACCAGCAACGCCAACAAGTTTAACCAACAACACCAACGAGAATCAAAATGCCAGCTCACGACACACTAAACTATCAGCTCTCCCAAACCTCAAAAAGATGATCTAAAACTACTACTACTACAACTAATCTAAACAAGCAAGCCATGGAACAAAGACAAAAAGAAATATACTCCATGCTTACTCCCAAAAACAAACAATCAACCCAAAAGAATGTGAAAGCCAACTTTAAATAGATCTTCACAAAACAAAGGATGAATTCACTAACCCAACCCGAAAACGCTTTCAACCTTATGACACCATCTCCGGCAAATGAGTTTTCAAAGTGTATAATTCTCTCTTAATCTCTCATTTTGCCTAGGAGCCCTTTCGGGTTTTCATCCTAGCTTCTCACATTTTTTTATCTCACCATCTTACCCGCTCAATATAAGCCACTTTTTTTTGCATAAGTTGCCCTTTCGGGTTTTCAACCTATCCGGGCCCCCATTTTTGCCTGAGTCGCCCACCCTTGTGGGTTTTCAACTCAGCGGGTTTCATTTCATCACTTTTTTTTTTTTTTTTTATATTCTTTTTCATTTTTTTTTTTTTTTTTTTTTTTTTTTTTTTCATTTTCATTTTTTTTTCAAATTGAAAGTAATATACACAACATAGATACATGAGAATGAGAATACCCTCCCCCCTACTTAAACTACACATTGTCCTCAATGTGTCGACAATTAGGAGAAAAGTAAACTGAAAATGGGGGGAGAAAATCGAAAATCGGGTAAATCGAAGATCGAATGCTCAAAACTCATGACCAAACAATCCGCCAAACTCAAATTTCTTAACAACACCAACTCAAATCTATCTACTCAACTCACAACCCTCTCCCTCGAATCACTCAAACAAATGACCAGTTCAAAAGTTTTAAATTTTGAAGATTTTCACCTAGCTCAAGAGATTGAAAAGATACATTAACAATCTCAATCCTCTAGTGTTACCAACTCCTAGCTATTGAAGTCCTCCCAATGGATTTTCTTTTGTGGATTTTGGTTACAAGTGAATTAAGATTGGTTGTGGATCTTTTTAGTGGGTGGGCGGTGGGTGAAAGAAAATTTGTTGTGGTGGTGGAAATTTGATGAAAAATAAAGGAAAAGAAAGAAAATAAAGGGGTCTCGGGTTGCCTCCCGAGAAGCGCTGTTGTTTAAAGTCGTGAGCTCGACTTAATACCTTAAGCTTAATTATTGGGTTGTGCTCCATGTGTGACAATGGTGGTCCCATGTCAATCTCCACTTCAAGTACCTGCAAAACTGATTGAGAAGAACTCTTGCAATGCATCGTTAATACCTAGCTTACTACAACATGGTTGAGCATATAACATCTGATTATATCCCAAACCTAGCATTAAGTCAACAACAAACATCAACTAGTACTACTCCTAGCTAACCCATGTCATGACCATTAATATAAATGTTTAAAGCTAGACAATAACCAAGATATAAAGTATGAGTCAATCAACCATTCCCAAGAGAGTTTAAGCAACAAATTCCATGCTTCTTGTCTAACATACAAAAGTGAAATACATAGAGTTCAATGGAAGATGAAAATTGAAACTAAAAACAAAAAGGGAATTCTTTATATGAGTGGCCAACCAAAAACAAAGAGCACAAGCAATACCATCCAAAAATCACTCTAAATAAAAACAAGTAACACCGTGTCCCCGGCAACGGCGCCAAAATTTGGGCGGGCCGCGGATGCGTCGTCGTGCGCCGCCGCCCAGCCAAAGATAAAATTTCTCCTACTCTCTTTTACAATAAACAAGTATAGTGGAAGTAGGGGTCGTATCCACAGGGAAACAGGGACGAGTTTAGTACTTAGCGTGATTCGAAACCTAGATTAAGCTAAGGGCCGAGAAACCTAATAATAATAACAAAGGGGGGTTTCAAGTAGATTATAACTAAACTACAACTAACTAGCATATAAACAAAATAAGAAATCAATTATAGGAAGGATCTTGAATCCGATTAACATCCACTTCAATTCATTATCGGTCATTGAACATCCACTCTAATTATTTCCATAATTATCTATTGTCGAGAATTAATCTCGTGTTCTCCTTATTCCTAGTTGAATAGCACGATCAGCGTGACTATAAAACTCTAACTAAAGGATAACCTAGTCCGATCTGCGTCTAAGTCAATCCAATAGCAGCACTAAACACAGAGAACCAACAGACCTGCTAACGTCATACAAGCGATAAACGTTCAACAGTTAATTCAATTTCCCCAAGAAATAACCAAGATGATCAGCATCTAAATTACTCCCTAGTTTGCTACCAAATGACAAAAGAATAAAACAATCCGATTCTATTCTTAAATCTAGCATTAGATTAATTACACAATCAAACTAGTAACGTTCCTAGCATAATCATGCAAAAACCATTGAAAGCAAGCATAGAAATTAAACCATAATCAAAGAAAATAAATAGAGAAGAAAGATCTCACAATAATGCTTGAAGCTCCATATAAATCTCGTTCAAGAACGGTTCAAGCTACAATCGGCATAGCATAAGCCAATCCCATAATTGAAATCTACAAAGACTAAATTAGAAAATAAAAACTAAAAAGATGAGACAACAAGAGAGGAGTGGAGTTTTGGAAACTCCATCCCCTTGTGGCCGCTGCCCCCTAGGTCTAAAAACAAAGTTTAGTATTTATACTAAGGCTCAAAAGTTAGCCGTCATTTAAACCGACCTAGGGGTCGCGAGGTGCGATATGTGTCGCACCGTGCGATAAGCTACCGCCTTCGCAACGAGCTGAAGAATTGGCGAAACCACGCAGGTCGCACCGTGCGAGATTCCTCGCGAGGTGCGAGCAAGCGGTCGCGAGGTGCGACCATGCTCGCGAGGTGCGACTCGGCTTGCTCGCTGGGCGCCGGGCGTGCTTCGAGCGCCGGGCAGTGAGCGATGGGCGAGCCATGCTTGCCGGGCGCTTGGACGAGCGCCGGGCCGAGCCGGGCCGGGTTGGCGATGGCGCCGGGCGCTCGACTTGCCGAGCTTGCGGGTGTGCGGGCTGCTTGGCGATGGGCGCGGGCGTCGTGCTCGCTGCGATGCTTCGAGCTTGGCTTGGCGAGCTTGTGGCTTGTGATGCTCGGCTCAAATGCATTTTACCTTGGAAGCTCGGAATGCATAACATTAACACAACTTATATCGCAAAACTCCGAACTTCCGCTAAGGATGATTTTATATGCAAACCTTAACAATTACGAACAAATCCCTTAGCAATGTGCACCTAAAATACCACAAGAACATCGTATAACTTGAGCGCATCATGATGTGATCTCTGATTGCCTTGATCTTGAGTGAATTTTGATGATAAAGTGCCTATTTTAACTGCATGCTTGAATTGGTTAGATTGTGAGGATTCATTCTAGCCCTCGGATTTATCTCTATATCCGATCTATTCTTGTGTGTAAGTTCCTCGTAGCATTCTTATCTTGGTTTTGGCATTGTACTCGTTGAGTTCTGGTAACTTTAGACATGTGCTGTGATAGAGGCGTTCATTTGTTTAATCTTTAAGCCTCAGAGTTGTTTAATGAATCATTTTCCCCCTAGCCTCGCTGAGCCTAATGACTTCTTTTTGGATCTATATTAAGCCACATTACACACCTTGAGCCTTTACATTGACTATTGTCCCAAGCCTAGCTTGGGGGAGCATTTGTTGAGTTAATAGCATATTGTGTGGTTGATTCTGTAGGGTGGTTGGAAAATATTGATGTGTTTGTACAAAGAAAAGAAAGAAAAAGAAAAATAAAGTGAAAAAAAAAAAAGCTGAAAAATTTCTATGATCTTCACTGGTTAACTTTTAAAAGTGTTGGAAATTATGTTGAAAATGACAATTATTGGTTGGTTCGTGAAATTTCAAGAGTTGGTTATTATCTTGTTTATGTTGTTGATGCCATGGGAGTTGTTTCGATCACACCTAGTCATACTAGTGTATATATATATATATATATATTTTTTTTTTTTTTTTTTTTTGCTCCCCTCTCTGGGCTTTTCCACCACATTCCCTAAATAATATCCGTACCTTTACCCGAGCCCCATTACAACCCTGAGAATGATATTTTGAGCACGTGTTTGATTGTTTATTGGAATAATACTGAGTCAATATGCCAAAGTTGAAGATTAAGTTTGTTATTTGAGTCGACCTGATTAGGATGAGCGATATTATACCTTTCAAAACACATGAGAGTGTGAGTGGGAAGGGCTATTATGGTTGGGTTGGTGAGAGATCGGGTACATATTTTGCTTGCCACAAAATTGAGAGGAGTGACACCTCGGTGAGCACCTTTTCAAGATTTGCATGATATGTAGGGTAGCTGCGTTTGATGGTTTACTTAAGTGATTGGTAGTCAGGTGATCTGAGCAACTGAACTTGGATTTTGCTTGCTTGAACGATTTTGAGTTGGAAATAATTGAGTTTAAACTTTCCTATCTGAGGGGTGAAGCAATCCTATTCTTATTCATGTTGTGCTTTGCTTGAGGACAAGCAAAGGTTTAGCTTGGGGGAGTTTGATGTTATGGTTTTATATAGTGTTTTTCCCCCTATATTTGAGCTAAAATGTGTATCAATGGTGCTCTTAGGAGCCATTTTAAGCTAACTTTCTCCATCGAGTTGTGGTTTTCTGTTCTGTGTCTGATTGCAGGTTTTAGGGAGCTATCTCCCTATTTTCTACCATTATCTGACCATTACACTGGACTGGAGAGGTTCGAAGACATATATGATGAGTTCGAGGGTCCCGAGAATACTTTCCGAGGCCTTGGACAAAAGAAGGAGTGAAGCCTTGGCGTCTGAAGCCAAGGAAGGAAGAATCGGACCTTAGCCCGATGACATCGGGCGCCTCAAGCCCGATTGGGCGTTCATCGCCATTAGAAACAAGTATTGTTGCGGGCCCGATCGGGCGACGTTGCCCGTTCGTTAGTTCGTTGTCAATCCCGATCGGGTGGTTCGGCCCGATTTCATCGGGCGTTCTTGGCGGTGTTGTGCGCTGGATGCTCAGAGTTGGTGTGCGGCCCGATCCAATCGGGCGGGGCCTAGTTTTGGATTTCTGCTGCTGCTTTTAGCCCGATTTGATCGGGCTGACTTGGCCCGATCGGGCTTCTCTTCCGCGCGCTCATTTAATGAGTTTCAGGCTACTTAGTATAAATAGGAAAGTTAGAGAATCTTTTATTATCTTGGTTTTTATCCTTATTTTCTCATAGTCCCCATTCTCTCAAGAACCCTAGTTTTTATTATTTTTCATTGTGATTCAAGATCAAACCTTTGGATTATTCGCATGTTCAATATAGTTCTTTAATTTGGTAATCTTCTTCCTTGTTTTCTCCATCATTGTTTGCTTCGTCTATTATTGATTAGAGTAATTTCTTAGTTATTTGCAATAGTTCAAAGTATGGATTTTTATATGGAATTTGTTATTGGATTCTCAAACATGAGTGAGTAGTTTTATTTCTAGGATTGTGGGGATCTATGTATGCAATGAGGGATTAATAGATTAATATAATTACCCTTTATTTCAATTGTTTCATGTGATTGAATCGTTCATGCTAGATTTATGAATTAGGCCTGATTTGTATTTCTATTATCGCAATATTGAATCTACTTCGAGAGGAGAGATTTCGTATAGGCTTTCAATCATTAGGCATAGTGATCCTTGACCATGCGAGAGCGGCTAGGTGATCTTTGAGGGAGGTAATGTTCGAGAGAAATTACATGTGCCCTAGATAAATTGACTTATTGGGTAGTTATTATTCGTCTCTGATTTCCCGAATTGTATGCATAGTGATCCATAGTCCTAGTTCTTTATTAATTGATTCTTACCTTCATATTTAGTTCTATCATTTGCCTATTAGTTTAGTCACACACCCATTTTCAACTGATTTAGTTAGTATAATATTAGAATTCAGATACAATAATATAACCTTCTCCCTGTGGATTCGATCCTGACTTCCCTGACTACTTGTTAGTGGACCTTAGGTTATTTTTGATAAGGTGATACGACTTTAGCCTGTCACCGGGAGGGTTGGAGTTACCCGGGTTGTCGGGTTGGGGTTGACTAGGGCGGGTCAGATGAGCAGGACTGAAATTTCAGTTTTCCGCAGATCGACCCAGGCGGGTCAGTTGACCCGAGCGCTCTGGTCATTTTTCTATTTCGTCAGTTCATTTTAAAACGGCCATATCTCACTTGTTTTTCATCAGAATTGAGCTTGTGACCACTTGTTGGAAAGATATTGAGCTAAGATTTAATCTACAACTTGAATCGCTCAAAGATATTTTGTATTCTGAAAGTTCTGGCCAATTAAAGTTGACCATTGTGCGCAATCCCTTCCTAAACTTCTTACATTTGCCCCCATGAACTCAGTTTTGCTTCCTTGGCCTTCCTCTTCAATCTTAATATTTGGGGTTGTTCAAGTGAAACAGCCCGCACTTCCGAGCTGCTAGCTAATAACACTTAAGATTTACTAATCACAATCAACACTTGATAAACCTCAAATTGAATTTACTCGCAACGGAAATATAACCTTTTACATGATCCTGGACCTGTGGGTCAGGGCCCACAACACAATAGCCTCAAACCAATATCAAAAGATAAAATACTTTACTCAATTCCAGATAATAAAATACTTAATTCTCAAACAGGAACTTGAGTACTAATAACTTGATATTCCAAATACAACCTCTAAATTACTAATTTAATTACAACTTAGTAACCAACTCTCGCTGGAACCAACTCTGACCTTCCAACTCAAACCTACAAATAACAAAGGGAAAATACAAGACAAAAACAAAACAAAAATGAGTGGAAAGCTCAGTAACATTTCTTCAGCTCGTCAAAACGGTTTTGGTTCGCAAGAGTTTTTCATATACTAAACCAACTTGGTAATTGTTCGGAAAAGAATTCATCCTTTAAAATTTATCGTTGGCATAGCTTAATCACGTAATAGAAATCAATGGTAAGTACAGGTAGAATCTTAACATAATATAACATAACACAATTGGACCTTATCTGGTCTTAACTGAAGAAAACATACTTTTATGATCAATCAATATAATTTCACAACTCAACACATACTCATGCATCTACAACCATGGCCATGACTATAAATGATATACGATATTAAAAAACACAACATATACGGGCATATAAATTCATTTTGATGAACATAAAGGTTACTTCGATAAGATACTCGTGAAAATAAACCTAAGAACATTTATATGCGACCTCCAAGAATCATAACTTGCTCACCATCTTAGCTTGAATCACTTATATAACCATAGCAATTCTCCAATAATCACCTCACAACAAAAACCGCAACAATTAACATTCATCCCTATCATAATAAATAAATGGACTTGCTCATACCCTCTAAACTCTTCCATGAATCACTACAAATCCTTATATGCAAACCATCAACTAATCCAATTCACAACATTAATCTCTAACTTTAACTCTAATTACTCCTATTTAGACAATTACAATACTTATTTTGGACATGAAATTATGAATTGGATTTGAATTATAAGGAACTTAACTTATAAAATATGATTTAACAAACTTACTAAGATTTTCAACCCCAAAACAAATTTCAATCAATTGTTTAAAACAAAGTTTCAATCTTTATTCTCAATATCAAAATAACTATTTCAATTCAATAATCTGATTCTTAACCCAATGAAATCTGAATTTATGCTTATCAACTTAAGGAAAATAAGATAAAGATTTGAACTTTATACCTTCACTAACACACAAGAGAAGTGGAAAGGAAGAAGTACAAGAGAACACCAAGATCAACACCATCGCAAAGCAGCAGCGACGGCGCCGGAGCACCGACAGCAGCATAGCAGACCACGACAACAGTATCATCGACATAATATCAGAAAATGAAGTAGAGGAGAGATGAAATGGGGCTGCAACAATGGTGATTTGAGCCACCAATATTAACACAGAGGAGAGAGAAAAACACTAAGCAGCACTGCACGCACGCGACGGCTACAGCTGCACCGGCACCACTCGTACAAACAGTTAGAATTGAGAGGAAGATGATGCGTGAGAGGCGAGAGAGAAGGAAAATTTTTGGGCTATGAGGTTTCATTATCACCAAGTTCTCTACCTCTTTTTGGGATGGTTTGAAGATTTGAGAAGTATAAATGATTATATTGCAGCTTGCATTTAGGAATATCTAAGTGTTGCTTTGAGAATTTGACAACAATTCATCTTGGTGGCAATTCTTTAAAGTGAAATGAAGGAGGAAAAAATAAGAGGATTTTGACTCAATTTTAGTTCCTTCATTTTTTTTAAATACTAAATTTGTTTAATAAAATACATCAAACTTATACCAAATATCATAATTAAGCTAAGTTAAGTAATTAGTCTTTAATTAAATATGCTTAAAATATATGGGCTATTACATCAAGTGTCCTCCAGGCATGCTCATAAGTCCTGAAACGAAACAAAGCGCCCAAAGAAAGTGCATACAAGGAGCAAAGTCACACAAATTAAGGAATATCTAACAAACTAGCCTAAACTAACTCAAAAACAACTATAATACTAACTAAAAGCTATGAAAAAGTAAAGCAATAAACAAGACATCATGTTCCTTGCAGACAGTAGTTTGTCTACATGCCTTTAACCATTTTGTAGCTCTTTGTCCTTAGTTTCAAGGACTTTTAATTATTAGAAAAGAAATTTTCTCATTCATAGCTTTGAAATCCTTTTTTTGATTTTCTAAGATCAAATTATTGTTTTGTAATCATGGAGTCATTTGGCATGTGGACAACCACTTTCTGCTTTTCCTTATACAATTGATTGATTTCAGCATACGAATCACAGATTTTTCCTTCATACTCATCAATCATCTTACTAAGTTCCGCGCAAGGACATGCATAGGAAATAGTTAGCTAGGCAGTGTTGAGTGTAACAAACTCCTTATGCAATTCTTCCGCATCATCAACCAATAGGTTAAAAGCATGGAGTAGATTAGACTTGCTTAGAGTGTTTGCCTTACTCTTAAAAGTAACAAAATGCGGATTGTCACCTGAGTTAAACAATTCATGCATAGAGGGAACAATTAAGTTTTCTTCACTATCACTAGGACTATCCTCATCCTTTTCTAGTAAACAAAACTTAGATGTTTCTAACTCAACTTTGCACTTGTCAAGTGCAACTTCAAGCTCATCCACTTAATCCTTTAACTCAACACATACTTATTCTAAGTGAACACAACTAGCAATAACAATATCACATTCGATTTTCTTTTCCTCCAACTCATGATTGCCGGTTATGTAGGCTTCACTTAGTTTAAGACACTCATCTAATAAAGAGTCAATACATTCAAGCATATTATCTTTATCACATTGATGCATGTCCTCATGATTTTGCTCTGAATTTACCTTTTGTTCACTGAGTACATCCTTTTTCGCCACAAGACAAAAATTTGATGTACCGTTCCTCATCTTGGTTCCTCTAGCCGTGTTGTTTCCTCCTCGATCCATAATAGCAGTCATGCAAGTTTCATGATTAGGTGACTCTTCATCCTCTTCTGATCCAGAGTCAGAATCACCCCACACGACTGCTATCATAATCTTCTTGAAAGCTCTCTTATCATTGCTCTTGGACAACTAATCCTTTCACTTTGGACAATCACGAATGATGTGTCCAAATTCTCCACACTTAAAACAACCTACACTTGAAGGGTTAGTTTTCTTAAAATTCTTACCTTTGAAAATTTTCCTTTGATCTCTGAAATGCCTTTCAAAGCCCTTAGCCATCATTGCTATGTCATCTTCTTCTTCTTCAATTGTTCCCTTTAAGGCAACACCTCTAACTGGTCCTTTGTCACTCTTAGACTCAATTGGCATCTCATTAGTCATAAGGGAACCAATCAGTTGTTCTACACTCAGAGATATGAGATCTTTTGCTTCATAGATAGTTGTTACCTTAGCCGCCCATACATCTGTTAAACTTCTTAACGTTTTTCTAACTAAATCCTCGTCAGAAATGCTTTTGCCAAGAGATTTTAAATCATTTACTATAGTCATAAATTTACCAAAGCAATCATTTATTTTTTTACATTAGTCATGTTAAAAGCTTCGTATTTAGACATAAGTAAATTAATTATACCTCTTTAACTCACTGGTTCCTTCATAAGCAAGTTCGAGAGTATCCCAGATCTCTTTGGCAGAAACACAAGCAAAGATTATGTTTGTCTCATTCTCTCCAATGGCATGTTGCAGTATGAACAAGGCTTTGGCATTCTTCTCCAACTTCTTATTGTAATCAGTAGAAGTATACTCGCTCTCCTTATTCGCAACTAGGGAACCAACAACCTCCTTAGTAATCTCTATTAGTCCTTCTTGACAACTAACCAACACTCGTAATCAATACCAATGATGATATTCCTCAATCTGTTCTTCCACCAAGCATAGTTATTCCCTTTGAATTTTTGAGTGTTATTGTCGTATCCCATAGGGTTCATTTCTTGAGTGCCCCTGGTCAACTTGTCTTGGTGTCACCCTATTAAGAACCCGCTCTAATACCAATTAAGGGTTAACAATGTACTCAAGGGGGGGGGGTTGAATTGAGTTCTTAGGAGAATTAGTGCAACTTCAAATTCTTTCTATTTAAGGGGGAACTAGTTGAGCTGGTTCCTGACAGCAGAAATAATGGAAATCAAAAGCAGTAAAGAACACACCAAATTTAACGAGGTTTGGCCAAATAAGGGCCTACGTCCTCCTACGCTAGTTTTCTTTATAATCAACTCTGAAAAACTAGAATACTCTCGCACACCCCACACTAAGTCTAGTGTGGTACTTCGCACTTGAACTCACAAGCACTCGCAAATGAACTCACAAACTCTACCCAACCTCTAACCCCTCCGTTGGAGATTCAATACAATAAGTGTCTCTTAAATCATGTTTTCTTACAAAGCAAACGAAGAGTAATGTAATGCTTTATGAAATGCGTACTTTATTTTAGAAAACTGTTCAACTGTTCTCTATGTGAAAGTTCTCAAAATTACTCGATAAAAATCGGAAGAGCATCAAGGGTGATGTAGAATCATTATTTAGTATTTATAGACCAACATCTAACCTTTGAACTTGTCCTAACTCAAGATATCAAAGATATGATTTTCTTCAGTTAGGAAAGTATATCTTGAACAATATCTTTCTTGAGAGAAGGATATTATCCAAGATATACACACACTTAAGGCAACAAAATACTGAATTATGATTCTAAAGGCTACCAACCTGTTATGGGAAAGTATTATGAAAATATTTTTCCGAAAATCTTTTCTAGCTAGCTCAATCACCCTACAAAGTAACTGGTACCCAGATGTATTACTCTACTTAGTAGTGTTTTGAATATGTAACTAACTGGTTCCCATATTCAAAACCCTAATGTTTCACATTAAGAACAACAGAAACAATTCCACTAAGAATATCATATGCAAATATTACATGAAGACCTAAGATGATTCAAATGAAATATTCTATATTATCTTCATGCACTTCAATTCTTGAAGCTTCCCTTACATTAACAATGCAATACTGTATCTTTTCCTCGAACATATTTGAGAGGGCCTCATAGCTTCAAGTCTTGGAATAATCATGTTTACTACACAAGTAGCATAGCAAATAGTCTTTGACTGTTTCAGTATACAGTCTGGAATAATTAGTTTCTCGGCTGTTTCCTAACAGCTCATAAACACATGTAAAGAACAATTGTTCCCTGCAACAGTTTGTCATCATTCAAAACCTAGGGGACTCAAAATGGATATAAGGGCTTTTTGGAATGATAAAAGAAGAGGGAAATAACTCTTAATCAAAAGTAAGCCCATTTATCATTTTTTTGATTTTTTTTGCTAATCAAGGTCATTTAGTAGATTGAAATTTCATCATTGAATTCGAAGCATAAATGATGGTGAAAGACTAGTTTAAATAAAAATAAAATGAAATTAAAATGGAAAGGCTATTATAAATGAAGTTATGGAGTGACATAAACTTGATGTGAAAGGACAAAAATGACTTAGGGTATTGACTGTCACACCCCGACAATTTTCTCTTTTCTAAAAATACCTTTTAATATAAAACTTAGACAATTATCAAAGCATTATCGCTCGTGTGATAACGTATCGGCTTATTCAGAATTTTACAGCGGAAATAATAATAATAAATAACTTTAGGAAAAATGGACGAGAATACCCCCAACTTTGGGTGGTCCGCTTTTAATACCCCCAACTATGGGTTATTTTTAAATACCCCCAACTATTGGGGTGGTACGCCAAAACTACCCCCCTTTCACTTGTGACCTACTGTTTCTGTAAAAAGAACCTTTTTCCCTCCATTTGCTTCACCTACCCCATTAATGCATCATTTTCGAAACCCAGTCTTCATCAACAACAATTACTGCACGCTCCCTTCATCTTGTCAACCAAGTTTGGAGATTTATTATCAAGGCACAAGTTTTGATCTTTGGGGGAAAATTCTGCAACCTAAGTCTGCGTGAGAGATAAATTTTCATCTTTGTTCTTGAATTTTGGATATTTCTTTTCCGTTTTTAATTTGTTAAATTTAGGGTAAGTTGGTTTGTATTTGGTCTAAATTGGTGATTCTGCTTGTGCTGTTGTTGTTTATTGGACTTTTGTTGATAATATATCCTTGCATTATATTAGGTACCATGAAAAAAACAGTTATTGATGACTCCATTGTTACTGTAATTATTTGGCATGGTGGGACTTTTACTAAGAATAGATTAGGAGTAATGCAGTATGTTGGGGGTGAAGCAAGAACATCCCCTGTAGACGTAGATGAGTTATGTTGGTTTTATTTGGAAGAATTAGCACATAAGTGTGGAAATTACTCAAAGGTTGATGAAATATACTACTTTGTACCTGATAGTAGTTGTTTTGAGGAAGGTTTGAAAAGGGTTAAATTTGATGATAAAGTGAGGGTGATGATTGAACTTGTACTTAGAAGTAGATGTATTGACTGCTATGCGGTCCATGTAGTTGATGTTCCTGATGTTCTTTTGTTGTTAGAGGGTGGATCACAACCCAGTGTGATGACCTCTAAAGAGGCAACCCAGCCTAATTCTAGTAGTGCTGGACCACAATCTGGCCCCATAATAACCCAACAAATTAAGCCCAATAAATTGACTCCTAGGAGGCCTAAATCTGGCCCACATAAATCTGCTGGAAAGACTGACCCAAAAAAGGTGGGAAACATCAACAAAGGAAAAAATTCAGCTGCACATCTATCCACCTCACAACAGTTACAACCTCCACTAGAAAACACCCAAAAATCTGCACCCACTGATCCTCCTCCATTTATTCCTTTCAACACTCCCTCATCTACTCCTTTGACTACACCTGAAGCTAATACACAAACTGAACCTAGGACACAACCAACTACAGATCCCTCTGATTACCATGTATGGTATGATGATAGACCTGACAGCCCCCCTAAACTGGAGTCAGTTGTTAGATGGCTATGAGACAGATGATGAGTGCACCAAAGATCCACAATATTATCCCACAGACTTTGATGAAAGTGATACTGAACTTGAAGAAGGTGACTTAGAGGAAGAGCATATTAAACTTAATGAAAATGGTGAGGCAGTAATAGATGACTTTGAGAATCCTGAGTGCCTTGTGGAGCAACTTGATGGATTAGGGAATGACACCAGTGATGATGAGTATTGGGAGTCAAGAAAGAGAGTAAGTGGGTGGAATGCAAACATCATTGGCATAGTAAATCAGTTACAAAGAGATGCTGCTACTGGGAGATTATCTACTCAGGGGGAAGGACAGCCAACTGATCCAACAGGTGATGCTGACAAGGAGTTTCTAAGTGAGTATGAAGCTTCTGAGGATGAAAATCACACCCCAGATGAAGATGGAGAAGATGACATCCTATCTAGGAAGAGGAGGGTGAGGGTTCCAGTTGTTGATGAGAGCACATATTTCAATAAACTAGTTTGGAAGGTGGGGATCAGGTTTGAAAATAGGGAGAAATTTAGGGATGCTGTTGTGAGGTTTGCTATTGCATAGGGTAGAAACTTGAAGATTTGTGTCAGTCACAAGAGTAGGCAGTAGAGGTTGGGTGTTAAATGTGTTGATAAATGCCCTTTTAGGTTGTATTCTAGCTGGGACAGTAGGAGGGATTGCTTTGTGGTTAAAACAGTTGTGGAGGAACATACTTGTAATAGGAACATGGAGCTCAATAGACAGATGAAAGCTTCTTGGGTTGCAACCCAGTTCTTAGAGGTTTTCAAAACAAGACCTCATTGGCCTGCAAAGGAGATTGTGGAAACAATCAGGAGGGACTATAAATTGCTTATTAAGAGGGATTATGCCTACAAAGTTAAGGTTCATGCTCACAGGAAGCTCCATGGCAGCATGAAGGAGCATTATGCTAAATTAGGTAGTTATTTAGAGGCTCTTATACAAGCAAATCTACAGAGCATTTTCATGATAACTACTGATCCAAGCAAGCATGTGTTTCCTCTAATTTTCCAGAGGGTTTTTGTCTGTTTTGATGGAATTATACAAGGTTGGTTAGCTAGTGGAAGGAAGGTATTATGTGTTGATGGTTGTGTCATCTAGACATTTCTAGGAGGGATGCTCCTTTCAGCAGTGGGTAGGGACTCTAATGATCAGATGTGCCCACTGGCATGGGCAGTGGTGGAAGGTGAGAACACTGCCAGTTGGGAGTGGTTTTTTTATGAGCTGAAGAAAGTACTAGGTGGTGGAAATGGGTCAGATTTGACTATGATTTCAGATGAGGCTCAGGTATGTTTTAATATTTTGTCCAGCTCATCTATATTTAATAGTAGTATTAGTAGTTGTATTATGTAAAACTAACATGTATCCTACTTATTTAACAGGCTATATTAGGAGGTGTTGCTAAAATATTCCCACAAGCAGAGCACGGACACTGTGCTAGGCATGTGTATGCCCATTGGCATAAGACATACAAGGGTGATGAAATGAAGGAGCTGTTTTGGAGAGCAGCAAAGTCCTACAATGAGGCTGATTTGGGAGATGCTCTGACAGAAATGATGAAGGTAAACCCTGAATCTGTTGTTGCATTTAAGAACTATAACCCTAAGGTGTTTTGTAGAGCACATGTTAAGACAAATACAAATGTGATGTCATTGTCAACAACATGGCTGAAACTTTTAATGGGTATATTATCCATGCTAGAGCAAACCACATTATTTTCATGCTTGAGGATATTAGGACTGCTTTAATGCAAAGGATGGTTATTAAAAGGCAGGAGATGGAGAAGAGTAAAGCTAAGATTTGTCCTAGGATACAAAGTAGGCTAGAAAAGGAGAAAGATGAGGCAGCAAATTGCACCCCACTGCCATCTAGTTTTACTTTATTCCAAGTAGCTCACAAAATGGACACCTTAACTGTGGATTTGGAAAAAAGATCTTATAGTTGCAGAAAATGGGATTTAAGTGGTGTGCCCTGTTGTCATGGGGTTGCTTGTATTTTCTTCCTCCATCATGAAGCTGAAGACTATGTTGATGATTGCTATAAAAGAGAAGCTTATTTGAAGATGTACTGTGGGGGAATTAGTCCATTGACTGGAGAGAGGCATTGGCCTAAAGTGGATATCCCTTTGGACCCTCCTCCTAATAAGATTGGTCCAGGCAGACCAAGGAAGAACAGGATCAAAGATCCTCATGAAGACCCTAAAAATCTGGAAAATTGACTAAGCATGGAGTGGAGATGTCATGTAGTGTGTGCAAGAACAAGGGGCACAACAAAAGAACATGCCCTGACAAGGGTAAGGCAGTGGAACCAACACCTAAAAATCCATGTGGCAGACCTAGGAAAGACAGCACTCAGCCAATAAACACTGCCAGTTCTGCCCCTCCTCCTTCACACCATGAAACAACTGCACGGCCATCAAGGATTGGTAAAAATGGCAGGGTGGTTGGAAAAGGAAGAAAGAAAAACACCGGTCATTCAAAAAAAAGGGTGAGTTACTCAATTGAGTCTTTGTATTAAATAAACCTACATTAATCCTTTCTAACTCTATTTGTGTTTGTGCGGATGCCACAGAGACTTGGTGTCCTTTTTGATGGCCATGGCAACACTCTCATCAATGTGAGTTTTTTGGCAACTGAATTCATTTTCAGTATATTGAGATATTATGCCAACTTAACTAACCATAACTGAACTCACAATTAGGCTCCTGGATAGAGTGGTGGACCACGAGTGGTGTTCCAGATGGCAGTAACAGCACAATTAACTCAAGGAAGTCAAGCTTCAAGCACCACAACACATTTGAATTTAGGAAGTTGAATTGTCCTATACACCATGTTTTAACTTATGTTTTTAGGTTCAACCTGACATTAAACAAGTTGTGGTCTGGTTTTCTTTTGTTTATGGTTATGTATTGAACTTATGTTCTATTAATGACAAATTTTTACTTTTGATATGATTGGTTTTGGTTATTTGTATTTCCTTCAACACTGTGAATTAGGAAAAAAAAAGCAAAAATAGTTGACATAAAAGATTCCAAGATAATTCAATTAGATTCCAAGATCATTCAAAAACCATTACACCATTGTCTTGGCTGCAAATTACACAAAAAGGGCCAAAAGAGCAGCAATTACACCACTGTCATCAACTACAATCTTAAACTTCCTACCCCAACCAAAATCCTACCCCAACCCAAGACTACAGAGTTTCAGTTCTCATACAACTTCACATACACCTTCCTACCTCAACCAAAATCCTACCTTCTCCTACAACTTCACATACATTACTTCAACAAGAACACAATTGTAAAAAAACCCAAGACATGAACAAACCAAACAACAACTTCTTCTCAGTGGTGTTGGACTTCAACTCATACAGAGTTTCAGTTGTGGCCATACCCATTTCCTCAACTTCATCCACCAACTTCTCCTTCTTCATTTTCAACTTCTTTTTTTTCTCTCTCAGCAAAATATTCTGCCCTTCAAGTTCAGAAATAAACCCATCCCTTACAAAGATCCCATGTTGGAGTTCACGCACATCATCCACCTCGTCTGCCCATTTGAAGAACCCACAGGTTTGCTGCAAAATTAAACAAAAAAATAAGATTTTGCAAACCTAATTAAAAACAAAAGCCACAAAATTCACATGCTTACAGGCCAATGAGCACAACCATAAAACCGTTTGTCTTTTGTTGGCCCTTCAACCCTAACAACCCTCATCGGCGCAATTTCTTGATGGTAACACACCATGTGACCACCACTGTTGGACCTTGTGGACCTAGACCTGTAAGAAGAAAAACCAGTTGTGGTGTTCGACGTCATTGAAGAACGAAGAAAGAGACGAAGAGAGATGAGGAGAGATGTGAGGAGCAGGGGATTTTTATTTCCCCTCATCAACGGTAAAAAATTAAATATGGCCAGTTGGTTGATTAACGAGGCAATTAACATCACGAGTAAGGCACGTACCTTTTTTTACCAGTTCTGCCGGCGGTAATAGGTCAGAGGGGTATTTTTGGCGCACCACCCCAATAGTTGGGGGTATTTAAAAATAACCCATAGTTGGGGATATTAAAAGCAGACCGCCCAAAGTTGGGGGTATTCTCATCCATTTTTCCATAACTTTAAAAATAAAACTTAGTCAACTTAAAGTCAACTCCAAAAGTCAAACCAACAATAAGTCAAAAGTCAACCTCAAAAGTAGAAGTCAACCACAAAGGTAAAAGTCAACTATAGATTATAATAAAGTCAACATAAGCTCTCCACTTCCCGAGCCCATGATGCATCATCTCCAAACCTGTAATCGACGATGCTCTATTGATCCCGAGAGACTGCTCATCAAATAGGTCATCAGAGGATCAATAAGGGATAGCCATGATCAACACATACACATAAAGCACGTAATCAGCAAAGCTGAGTACTACATAATAAATAAATATAAAATTTAACATGATACTAATAAACAATAAGCAGGGATAAATAATAATAATATAACAACCTATCAGACTATTAGACTGAACTAAACTACACAACTATTAAGTTAATTAATTTAGATAAAATAGGCAATGGAAAGAGTTGTCCAAACAAAACCTGTCTTCAATTTAGAAGACGAAGTATGGGTGCGACTCCGTACTTCCCTGACCTACGATATCGAGGAACCTATAAATAAAAATAGGACACGGTGATCAATCTGGTCCCAAGAAAAGCCATTGGATATACTCTAACTCATACTAGTCCAATACTTCAGACGTGCACAAGTCTAAAGCTATTGGTATTCACCTTCCACTTTTAGTGATTAATAAATCATTACTTATTATGACTCACAAGTAGAACAAACAATATAATCATCAATGATTCATAAACTTCCATTTTTATCTTAGGATTAGATAAGGTGATCATCAACTTAACAATCCAAAAACAATTCCAATATTAAATCCATAACCTTTATTTATTTGTTGAACCAAGTCAACAGCCAACCAACCTTTCATTGATTAAATAACCAACTTACCAAATCAAGCCCTCGGTCCTCATAAGGTAGTTAAATAATCCTAAGGGAACACCATGATCCGATCAACGATCCAATACCAATATAAATATTAGTTCCTCATGTGAATTAATAAAATAAAGTTCCCAATTCCATATGCTTGCATCAATCATCCATACAAACATAATATAATCATCCATAATCAACAAGCTTCACACAACGGCATAAAACATGCAAATCCAATCGAATATAAATCGCATATGAACTAAAGTAGTTCCCTATAC